>OX421501.1:15108998-15394292 GCA_949126835.1 Anisus vortex
CAAAGTCCTATTCACGTGGTTGTAAAAGATGTATGTGTTTCTTCTTCCCTCTAGCCCTGGTGACAAAGTGAGTGGCACAACGCCGAGTGGCCCTAACTACCGGTAACAGGACTACAATTATTAGCTTCGGTCACGTGCTAGCCTTCGGGCACGTGCCCCCATCGCTACCCCCTTCTTGTCTCTCTGACTGAATGAATGGAGTGAGTGGTCAGACATGGCCACACGCCATAATGTATCTTTAAAGGCAGAATCGAACAGTTGACAAAGTTGGGGTTTGTAGAGAGGGTGGGGGAACTACAGACTGTAGATGGAGGGGTGTGTAGAGGGTGGGGAGGGCACGTGCCCATAAATTCTAAGCACCTTTCTGTGGAAACTATTGGAGAAGATGATGAGGGAAAAATGGGTTGATGTTGGAGTACAAGACTGTTATTATTGATATACAAGTCACCTGGGAACTACCAGCGACACACTGTCTATTGTTATGTCTGTGGTAGTAAAGTTTAAGAGAAGGTAGAGCAGCCACTGGCCACTTAAATGCACACCAACTAGCCACTCTTATACACACCTACTGGTCACTCTTATACACCCCTACTGGTCACTCTTATACACCCCTACTGGCCACTCTTATACACCCCTACTGGCCACTCTTATACACCCCTACTGGCCACTCTTATACACACATACTGGCCACTCTTATACACCCCTACTGGCCACTCTTATACACCCCTACTGGCCACTCTTATACACCCCTACTGGCCACTCTTATACACCCCTACTGGCCACTCTTATACACCCCTACTGGCCACTCTTATACACCCCTACTGGCCACTCATATACACCCCTACTGGCCACTCTTATACACACCTACTGGCCACTCATATACACCCCTACTGGCCACTCATATACATATCTACTGGCCACTCATATGCACACCTATTGGCCACTCTTATACACACCTACTGGCCACTCATATAAACATCTACTGGCCACTCATATACACATCTACTGGCCACTCTTATGCACACCTACTGGCCACTCATATACACATCTACTGGCCACTCATATAAACATCTACTGGCCACTCATATACACATCTACTGGCCACTCTTATGCACACCTACTGGCCACTCATATACACATCTACTGGCCACTCATATGCACACCTATTGGCCACTCTTATACACACCTACTGGCCACTCATATACACATCTACTGGCCACTCATATACACACCTACTGGCCACTCATATAAACATCTACTGGCCACTCATATGCACATCTACTGGCCACTCATATGCACACCTATTGGCCACTCTTATACACACCTACTGGCAACTCATATGCACACCTACTGGCCACTTATATACACATCTACTGGCCACTCATATAAACATCTACTGGCCACTCATATGCACACCTACTGGCCACTCATATAAACATCTACTGGCCACTCATATACACATCTACTGGCCACTCATATGCACACCTACTGGCCACTCATATAAACATCTACTGGCCACTCATATGCACACCTACTGGCCACTCATATGCACATCTACTGGCCACTCATATAAACATCTACTGGCCACTCATATGCACACCTACTGGCCACTCATATAAACATCTACTGGCCACTCATATGCATACCTACTGGCCACTCATATAAACATCTACTGGCCACTCATATGCACACCTACTGGCCACTCATATACACATCTACTGGCCACTCATATGCACACCTATTGGCCACGCTTATACACACCTACTGGCCACTCATATGCACACCTACTGGCCACTCATATACACATCTACTGGCCACTCATATAAACATCTACTGGCCACTCATATGCACACCTACTGGCCACTCATATAAACATCTACTGGCCACTCATATACACATCTACTGGCCACTCATATGCACACCTACTGGCCACTCATATAAACATCTACTGGCCACTCATATGCACACCTACTGGCCACTCATATAAACATCTACTGGCCACTCATATGCACACCTACTGGCCACTCATATAAACATCTACTGGCCAATCATATACACATCTACTGGCCACTCATATACACATCTACTGGCCACTCATATACACATCTACTGGCCACTCATATACACATCTACTGGCCACTCATATACACATCTACTGGCCACTCATATGCACACCTACTGGCCACTCTTATACACACCTACTGGCCACTCATATGCACATCTACTGGCATACAGATAAAGAGATAGATAGATAATAGATAGATATATAGATGGCAACAACGAAAGAGACAATTAGATATGAATATATAAAAAGATAGACAGTATTGTCTTTACAATTATTTTGTTGAAGCATCAAGAAGCTGTACATCTTTTTTTAAAGTCCTCTTCTTTTCTTCAAGTGCAGATTTTAAGTCTTCAAGTTGAACTACATTTGCATATTATTAAAGGTCATGTTTTCCTATTTAAATTGTATTAGTCTCAGTATGTTCAATGAAAGGAGTCGTTAAATGGCGTCAAGAAAATATCCGTTGACTTTGTACTAACACATTTATTATTGAGGCTTTTTTAATCTTCCTATTGATCATTGATCAAAATAGCATAGAAGAGTATGTGGCCGACTCAATGCATTGTTGTATCAACTTTCGCCAATCTATGTTGGATTCTCAGAAAGTTTTATGTTAACAATGCCAGATTGTATAGGCAGTCAATGTATTACCATTGGAATGAGGATCAAAATAAGTTTATTTTATACTGTAGTGGGTCTATAGAAATGACAGAACAATGATACAGTTTTACTCCTACATGTATTTGTTTTAAAAAAACACTGTTCAACAGTTTGTTGACAATAGTAAAAATCGATGATCATCTCGAAACGTTCCAGTTTTGTTTTGAAACAACTAAACAGTTAAACCAACAGAAATAAACTAACGTGTTTTTTTTTAAACTATGTTGACATTTCTGTGTATAATTGGCAAAAATCTGGCCTCAACAGTCAACCCTGAGTCTTCACCTAATTGGCCGTGCAGGCGTAGTCCATAGTGCACCCCTCCTCCCCCCATCCTGCGCGTCCTTTCCATGTAGCTGCACATATGTTCGACACACCATGATAAATGCTGATACTTCATTTCTAGCCAGATGCTAGCGATTATTTTGGAAGTCATCGGTGCAGACGTAAGGGTGCATAGCGACATATACCTACATCAAAAGGAAATACAGCCTTAAAGCAAGTGCTAAATCTGGGTACAAATATTTTTAGTGATAAGTCTGGGTAAACATATTTTTGGGGCTGATTTTGGGTAACCATATTTTTAGAGCGTATTTTGGGAAAACATAGTTTTAGTGGTAAGTCTGTGTAAACATATTTTCATTGCTAATTCTGGGTAAATATATGTTTAGAGCTAATTTTGGGTAAACATATTTTTAGGGTAATTCTGAGTAAACATATTTTTAGTGGTAAGACTGGGTAAGACTAGACTGCAGGAAACATCTTCAAACAACGTGGTACTATAGACTAGACTCCAGGAATCATCTTCTAACAACGTGGTACTATAGACTAGACTCCAGGAATCATCTTCTAACAACTTGGTACTATAGACTAGACTCCAGGAATCATCTTCTAGCAACGTGGTACTATAGACTAGACTCCAGGAATCATCTTCTAACAACGTGGTACTATAGACTAGACTCCAGGAATCATCTTCTAACAACTTGGTACTATAGACTAGACTCCAGGAATCATCTTCTAACAACGTGGTACTATAGACTAGACTCCAGGAATCATCTTCTAACAACGTGGTACTATAGACTAGACTCCAGGAATCATCTTCTAACAACGTGGTACTATAGACTAGACTCCAGGAATCATCTTCTAACAACTTGGTACTATAGACTAGACTCCAGGAATCATCTTCTAACAACGTGGTACTATAGACTAGACTCCAGGAATCATCTTCTAACAACTTGGTACTATAGACTAGACTCCAGGAATCATCTTCTAACAACGTGGTACTATAGACTAGACACCAGGAATCATCTTCTAACAACGTGGTACTATAGACTAGACTCCAGGAATCATCTTCTAACAACGTGGTACTATAGACTAGACTCCAGGAATCATCTTCTAACAACGTGGTACTATAGACTAGACTCCAGGAATCATCTTCTAACAACGTGGTACTATAGACTAGACTCCAGGAATCATCTTCTAACAACGTGGTACTATAGACTAGACTCCAGGAATCATCTTCTAACAACTTGGTACTATAGACTAGACTCCAGGAATCATCTTCTAACAACGTGGTACTATAGACTAGACTCCAGGAATCATCTTCTAACAACGTGGTACCATAGACTAGACTCCAGGAATCATCTTCTAACAACGTGGTACTATAGACTAGACTCCAGGAATCATCTTCTAACAACGTGGTACTATAGACTAGACTCCAGGAATCATCTTCTAACAACTTGGTACTATAGACTAGACTCCAGGAATCATCTTCTAACAACGTGGTACTATAGACTAGACTCCAGGAATCATCTTCTAACAACGTGGTACTATAGACTACACTCCAGGAAACATCTTCCAACAACGTGGTACTATAGGCTAGACTCCAGGAAACATCTTCCAAGAACGTGGACTATAGACAATACTTCAAGAAAAAGCTTGCTTTGATGGAAATGCCAATATACAGACAGAGAAATAGCAGTCATGCAAGTATATATATATATATATATATATATATATATATATATACATGTATACAAGTTATTTCCCCTTTTTTGTTAATGTGCAGATCTTTTAACTTTAGCCCTGTTTGTGTGCTTCTTCTGCTGTGAGTAGTAGGCCTAAAGAGCCAAATATTCGCAAGGCTAATGTAACACATAAATGGATTTAACGGATTTTTACTAAAAAAAAATTTTATAGGTAATTTATTTTAAATGCATTTTTTTTCAGTTGAATTTATATTGAATCGTCCAGATTTACTCTATATAACGAGGAAAAGATATTGCAGATATCTGTGATTGTAAGCTGATATTATAGCCTTAAACTATTTTTGTACCCCCTTTATTCCCCCCCCCCCTTTCCAAAACACGTAGGTAAAAATGTAAATGTTGTAAATATTTGCATTTTCCCATAAGTCTAAAAAAATGAATTGATGTGAAATAAAACCTCGATAAGTATTTGTTTCCGTGCAAATACAATAAAAAGTGCTGAGCACCATGTTAATCTCCAATGTAAACACAAGTATAAGATTCAACACTCCAGGTTTTAATACATATAAATAAAACATGGCCCAAGTGAATATATAGCATTGTTTTTATAGTTACAGCAGTAAGAACATGATGAAATATTCGTTTTAAAGGAAAAGAAGAAAAATCAGCCGTCGGTTAATCCCGTAAAAAATGGCGTTGTTTATATACTTAATCCACTGGAAGCTCCAACACGTCATGTCAAGAAGAGAGGAGTAAATCCTATGTGTGGCTTTACTCACGATCTTACTACAAGCTAGCTCGGGTATCAATGGAGTTATCTTCTCATGCCGGTGCAAATGTTTCACTTCCTGTCCATGAATTTCTCATCCTACCCCTAACTCCCCACCCCTTCCAATATTTCCAACGCTGCTGACTGTAATATTATAATCTTTAGCTTTCCTCTATTCCCTTCCGTTGACACACAGCTTGAAGAGTTTTATAGACACACACATTGTTTGTTTTATATTATAGACACACATTTAAAGAAATACATAAAAAAACTATGTTTTCTTATTGTAGAGTTTTCAAGTAGCCACATGTAGAGAAATACAGTATAAATATTCTTGCTATTATGAAGATGACAAAAATGATGACTTGACCAAATAACATTTTACTTCTTGCTTGAGTTAAACTTCACAGTAGCATGGACGCTTTCAATTACATTATGGGATGTTCTGTTGTTCAGTTTCATTAATTCGATGGCCCTTAAGTCACACGTTATGGCCACAGGCCGCACGATAATTTGTAATCCCCCCTCCGATTTCCGACACATGTGTTTAAATTGTTCAATCTGAGCTTTGAGTGATAACCATTCCCTTTCCTACTCCCCTGACATAATACAATTCATTAACTAGATTTGTTGAATGCTATCGGTTTTTATTTTCCTGTTTAGTTTTTATTAAATCTCAACGATCAGAGATGCTCATTTCAATCACACTAATAAACACACAAACTCCAAAAGCCACAACACAAACATTAAATAACGAAACAAGCCAATAGTGACTACATAGTTTACATTATTTCACCATCCAAACAAACGTGCACACATACTAGACACAGAATACATTACATATACAATTCTCAATAGAATACATTACGCATACAATTCTCAATATGTATATTTAGGCCTAATGTATTTTATTGAGAATTGTATATTTAATGTATTCTATTGAAAATTGTACATGTAATGCATTCTATTGAGAATTGTATGTTTCATGTATTATATTTTTCAGTTCTATTTAATAACATTGTTCAGTTCTATTTAATAACATTGGTCAGTTCTATTTAATTACATTGGTCAGTTCAATTTAATAACATTGGTCAGTTCAATTTAATAACATTATTCAGTTCAATTTAATAGCATTGGTCAGTTCAATTTAATGACATTGGTCAGTTCAATTTAATAGCATTGGTCAATTCAATTTGATGACATTGCTCAGTTCAATTTAATGTCATTGGTCAGTTCAATTTAATGACATTGGTCAGTTCAATTTAATGACATTGGTCAGTTCAATTTAATGAGATTGGTCAGTTCAATTTAATGACATTGGTTAGTTCAATTTAATGACATTGGTCAGTTCAATTTAATGACATTGGTCAGTTCAATTTAATGACATTGGTCAGTTCAATTTAATGACATTGGTCAGTTCAATTTAATGACATTGGTCAGTTCAATTTGATGACATTGGTCAGTTTAATTTAATGACATTGGTCAGTTCAATTCAATGACATTGGTCAGTTCAATTTAATGACATTGGTCAGTTCAATTTAATAAAATTGTCCAGACGTGGAGAAAAGAACTAAAGGTCTGTACTGGGAACATATTAATAATGGATTATACATAATACATTATACAAATACATTGTAATTGTTTTAAATATTGCGCTAATTTGTGTTATACTATAGCTTAAAGGTTATAACAGTCTTCTGGTAACCCTTTAAATCATAAAGATCATAGAATTATTTAGAGTTTCTTTAATAGCGAGAGAGAACGTAAATGTCATAAAGACAGAGATAAAGAGAAAGCCCATGAGAGAAAATACAGTTGTAAGACTGAGTGAGAAATACAGTTGTAAGACTGAGTGAGAAATACAGTTGTAAGACTGAATGAGAAATACAGTTGTAAGACTGAGTGAGAAATACAGTTGTAAGACAGTGAGAAATACAGTTGTAAGACTGAGTGAGAAATGCAGTTGTAAGACTGAGTGAGAAATACAGTTGTAAGACTGAGTCAGAAATACAGTTGTAAGACTGAGTCAGAAATATAGTTGTAAGACTGAATGAGAAATACAGTTGTTAGACTGAGTGAGAAATACAGTTGTAAGACTGAGTGAGAAATACAGTTGTAAGACTGAGTCAGAAATACAGTTGTAAGACTGAGTGAGAAATACAGTTGTAAGACTGAGTGAGAAATACAGTTGTAAGACTGAGTGAGAAATACAGTTGTAAGACTGAGTCAGAAATACAGTTGTAAGACTGAATGAGAAATACAGTTGTAAGACTGAGTCAGAAATACAGTTGTAAGACTGAATGAGAAATACAGTTGTAAGACTGAATGAGAAATACAGTTGTAAGACTGAGTCAGAAATACAGTTGTAAGACTGAGTGAGAAATACAGTTGTAAGACTGAGTGAGAAATACAGTTGTAAGACTGAGTCAGAAATACAGTTGTAAGACTGAATGAGAAATACAGTTGTAAGACTGAATGAGAAATACAGTTGTAAGACTGAGTCAGAAATACAGTTGTAAGACTGAGTGAGAAATACAGTTGTAAGACTGAGTCAGAAATACAGTTGTAAGACTGAGTGAGAAATACAGTTGTAAGACTGAGTCAGAAATACAGTTGTAAGACTGAGTGAGAAATACAGTTGTAAGACTGAGTCAGAAATACAGTTGTAAGACTGACTGAGAAATGCAGTTGTAAGACTGAGTGAGAAATGCAGTTGTAAGACTGAGTGAGAAATACAGTTGTAAGACTGAGTCAGAAATACAGTTGTAAGACTGACTGAGAAATACAGTTGTAAGACTGAGTCAGAAATACAGTTGTAAGACTGAGTGAGAAATACAGTTGTAAGACTGAGTCAGAAATACAGTTGTAAGACTGAGTGAGAAATGCAGTTGTAAGACTGAGTGAGAAATACAGTTGTAAGACTGAGTGAGAAATACAGTTGTAAGACTGAGTGAGAAATACAGTTGTAAGACTGAGTGAGAAATACAGTTGTAAGACTGACTGAGAAATGCAGTTGTAAGACTGAGTGAGAAATACAGATGTAAGACTGAGTGAGAAATACAGTTGTAAGACTGAGTGAGAAATACAGTTGTAAGACTGATTGAGAAATGCAGTTGTAAGACTGAGTGAGAAATACAGTTGTAAGACTGAGTGAGAAATACAGTTGTAAGACTGATTGAGAAATGCAGTTGTAAGATTGACTGAGAAATACAGTTGTAAGACTGAGTGAGAAATACAGATGTAAGACTGAGTGAGAAATACAGTTGTAAGACTGAGTGAGAAATACAGTTGTAAGACTGAGTGAGAAATACAGTTGTAAGACTGATTGAGAAATGCAGTTGTAAGATTGACTGAGAAATGCAGTTGTAAGACTGAGTGAGAAATACAGTTGTAAGACTGATTGAGAAATGCAATTGTAAGACTGAGTGAGAAATACAGTTGTAAGACTGAGTGAGAAATACAGTTGTAAGACTGAGTGAGAAATACAGATGTAAGACTGAGTGAGAAATACAGTTGTAAGACTGACTGAGAAATGCAGTTGTAAGACTGAGTGAGAAATACAGTTGTAAGACTGATTGAGAAATACAGTTGTAAGACTGAGTGAGAAATACAGTTGTAAGACTGACTGAGAAATACAGTTGTAAGACTGAGTGAGAAATACAGTTGTAAGACTGACTGAGAAATGCAGTTGTAAGACTGAGTGAGAAATACAGTTGTAAGACTGACTGAGAAATACAGTTGTAAGACTGAGTGAGAAATACAGTTGTAAGACTGACTGAGAAATGCAGTTGTAAGACTGAGTGAGAAATGCAGTTGTAAGACTGAGTGAGAAATACAGTTGTAAGACTGAGTGAGAAATGCAGTTGTAAGACTGACTGAGAAATGCAGTTGTAAGACTGACTGAGAAATGCAGTTGTAAGACTGAGTCAGAAATACAGTTGTAAGAGAGAGGGAATGAAAGAGAGTAAAATTGTGAGAGAAGTGATAGTCTGTGTATGCAAGAATCAAAGTGTAAGACTGAAAGAATGAGTGAGAAAAGATCAGGATGAGAAAAAGTGAGAAAGAGAGAAAGAGACAGACAGAGAGAGAGATAGGGTGAAATAAGAAAGAATGGAAAGAATCTAAAGGAAGAGTTAAGAGATTGTTCAAAAACGCCATATCCGCTCGAGTACAGAATCGGAAAATCCCAATGGCATGAAAAGGGCGTGGCCCACAGGAAGACGAAGGGGAAAAAAAAACTTTGGTTCATCTCATCAGCATGCGGCAATTCCCGATTGTCACTAAAAATGTCCAGATGAGCTCAAGTCTTGAAGAGTCGGTGTAATCATGACAAATGAATTACTGTCACACGATGACGAAGACAAGGGCAAGAACTCCCAGATCACAAGTGGAAATTAATTGGCACTTCAGAACCATTTTTTTTCCCTCATTCCTGTGACAAACTTATGGGCAATATGAGACATTTTATATTTGAGCAAACTTTTACCAAAAACAAATTTATAATAATATGGTTATAACTTGTTTGTTTGATACTTTTTCTATGAAGTAAAGATACATTTGTGGTTGTATGTCTAATTCAATACCCGGTTGGCTATAGAGGTTAAGGTTAGGGTTAGGGTTAGGGTTCCAAGACAGAACAACTTTCTTTACTGTCAAAGACAATTTATTCGGCTGCAGTCAATGATTACTGATAACAGAATGTACAAGTAGTGACCACCACAGGCATGTTCACTGATAACAGAATGTACAAGTAGAGACCACCACAGGCATGTTCACTGATAACAGAATGTACAAGTAGTGACCACCACAGGCATGTTCACTGATAACAGAATGTACAATTAGTGACCACCACAGGCATGTTCACTGATAACAGAATGTACAAGTAGTGACCACCACAGGCATGTTCACTGATAACAGAATGTACAAGTAGTGACCACCACAGGCATGTTCACTGATAACAGAATGTACAAGTAGTGACCACCACAGGCATGTTCACTGATAACAGAATGTACAAGTAGTGACCACCACAGGCATGTTCACTGATAACAGAATGTACAAGTAGTGACCACCACAGGCATGTTCACTGATAACAGAATGTACAAGTAGTGACCACCACAGGCATGTTCACTGATAACAGAATGTACAAGTAGTGACCACCACAGGCATGTTCACTGATAACGGAATGTACAAGTAGTGACCACCACAGGCATGTTCACTGATAACAGAATGTACAAGTAGTGACCACCACAGGCATGTTCACTGATAACAGAATGTACAAGTAGTGACCACCACAGGCATGTTCACTGATAACAGAATGTACAAGTAGTGACCACCACAGGCATGTTCACTGATAACAGAATGTACAAGTAGTGACCACCACAGGCATGTTCACTGATAACGGAATGTACAAGTAGTGACCACCACAGGCATGTTCACTGATAACAGAATGTACAAGTAGTGACCACCACAGGCTTGTTCACTGATAACAAAACGTACAAGAAAATACATTTTTGTGTGCTCGCGTGAAGGCAGGAAAGTTTGAAACTTGAAATACTTTTGTTTTCATACTAAAATGACGAAGACATACATTTAGAAAACAGTTAAATAAATAGAAGAAATACAAAGCCTTCATTGAGAGAGAAAACAACTATTTGAAACTGGTGGGCAAATACATGAACATTGAAATTGAGTCATTTACAGTAGTCTGGTAGAGTTTTTACGTCTGTTGTAGTATTTACGTCTTTTAAAAAAATGTTTTAATATTGTTATTCAAATGTTCACTAATTATGTCATACTTGGGATAATGACATCGAAACACTGAGATGGAAGCAGAGAGAGAGAGAGAGAGAGAGATGGAGAGAGAGGGAGCACTAAGATGGAAGCAGAGAGAGAGAGAGAGATGGAGAGAGAGGGAGCACTAAGATGCAAGCAGAGAGAGAGAGAGATGGAGAGAGAGAGGGAACACTAAGATGCAAGCAGAGAGAGAGAGAGATGGAGAGAGAGGGAACACTAAGGTGCAAGCAGAGAGAGAGAGAGATGGAGAGAGAGGGAACACTAAGATGCAAGCAGAGAGAGAGAGATGGAGAGAGAGGGAACACTAAGATGCAAGCAGAGAGAGAAAGAGATGGAGAGAGAGGGAACACTAAGATGGAAGCAGAGAGAGAGAGAGAGAGAGGGAGAGAGAGGGAGCACTAAGATGGAAGCAGAGAGAGAGAGAGATGGAGAGAGAGGGAGCACTAAGATGCAAGCAGAGAGAGAGAGAGAGATGGAGAGAGAGGGAACACTAAGATGCAAGCAGAGAGAGAGAGAGAGATGGAGAGAGAGGGAACACTAAGGTGCAAGCAGAGAGAGAGAGAGATGGAGAGAGAGGGAACACTAAGATGTAAGCAGAGAGATAGAGAGATGGAGAGAGAGGGAACACTAAGATGCAAGCAGAGAGAGAGAGATGGAGAGAGAGGGAACACTAAGATGCAAGCAGAGAGAGAGAGAGATGGAGAGAGAGGGAACACTAAGATGCAAGCAGAGAGAGAGAGATGGAGAGAGAGGGAACACTAAGATGCAAGCAGAGAGAGAGAGAGAGATGGAGAGAGAGGGAACACTAAGGTGCAAGCAGAGAGAGAGAGAGATGGAGAGAGAGGGAACACTAAGATGCAAGCAGAGAGAGAGAGAGATTGAGAGAGAGGGAACACTAAGATGCAAGCAGAGAGAGAGAGAGAGAGATGGAGAGAGAGGGAACACTAAGATGCAAGCAGAGAGAGAGAGAGAGATGGAGAGAGAGGGAACACTAAGGTGCAAGCAGAGAGAGAGAGAGATGGAGAGAGAGAGAGGGAACACTAAGATGCAAGCAGAGAGAGAGAGAGATGGAGAGAGAGGGAACACTAAGATGCAAGCAGAGAGAGAGAGAGAGAGATGGAGAGAGAGGGAACACTAAGATGCAAGCAGAGAGAGAGAGATGGAGAGAGAGGGAACACTAAGATGCAAGCAGAGAGAGAGGGAGCACTAAGATGCAAGCAGAGAGAGAGAGAGAGAGGGAGATGGAGAGAGAGGGAGCACTAAGATGCAAGCAGAGAGAGAGAGGGAGATGGAGGGGGGTGAAAGGAGCACTAAGGAGTGGATAGAGAGAGCAGGGAAGGAGAATGAGAGAGAGAATTCAAAAAAGTAAAGAAAGAGTATGTCGAATGGAAAACACTTTCTATCAGGACATTTTGTATCTTGCATTGATCCAGGGCTTGTTCCACGTATTGTCAGATAATCATCACTCAGGGAAACACTGGCCGATTTATAGTCTCATTACTGTTTCAAATCTGTCAAACTATTGTACACGAATCCAATCCACATTTTCTACGTTTTTTTATTTCACAGGTTGAAAAACACGTTTAAAAAAAAAGAAGAAGAAATTCCTCCTTTACCTGCAGAAGTTTTATTTCAATCAGTTTTACAATAGACTCCATTACGCTCCTAGTTTTCTTCTTTCTTCCATGGATGAACAATCAATTGAACGTCTGAGTATCTCAAAGAAATATAGAGATGAACGTTAAAAAAAATGATTTGTTAGAAAAAAAGAACAGACAATATTATGCTGTAAAGATGTGGTTTTTTTTTCGATGTTCGTGAGCTGTCGATCTTTTTGTTGCTGCGGGGGACACGCCCACCTATTGGCATGTTTTAACGGACAGCAATCAGGGCTAATTTGTTTGACATCTTCTATGTAGGCCCTAACTGTGTTATTGAACTTGTCATGTGCAAGGATCTCTGTGCTTAGTTGAACATTGTGTATGGAAGAAGCGGATCTTTAAAACATAAGGATAGATGAGGAAATTCCAGACATAGTTGAAGTAATGTCATTTACTTTTGTCATGATATATAGTTTCAAATGTGTCATAGAGTCACTATACAAAACAAATGGATACTCATTTAAACAGTAGATGGATAAAGAAAGTTAGATTCACAATTACATAGACGGATAAACAAGATTTACATAGAATGGTACGTTTATTTATATTGCAATACCAACAAACATAATGTAAGCTAAGAGCGACATTACCATTGAGCAACAAAAATATACATAAACTTATAATAATATATAGAAACATAACAGTAAACATTAGATTATATAGATATTATATAGTGGTTATGCCCGTCAAAATGACGGAGAAACGAATGATTACATTGTTTAAAGAGAAAGAAAAAAAAAACTAACACTATTACAATAAAATCTGTAGTGAGGCCGTATCTTTCGGTATATAGTATTTGTTCTTTTTTTTTTTATTGAAAGCATTTCAAAGGGAGATCATTCTGAAATGGCGCTCAGTTTAGAAATTTAACTTACGGTGATTAGTAATAGGACAACGTTTATTTAAAAAATAAATTATCGAATTAGGCAAGTTTGCATATATAATAAAATTCTTTTGGAGGACTTTTCCAATTCATACATTTTAACTTTTTAGCCGATCGGTGAAACGGCCTAGGTGCATAAAGCGTACAAACAAATAAATACACAAACCTATAAACAAACTCACGGAAATGATAAATTTATATATATATATATTTATGTGTGGGTGTGCATGTGTGTTGAATGTATACACTCTAAAGAATATAGACACGCTGATATATAATAATAGCAAAACAAAATATCAGATAGACAGACATAAAAAGGGTCAGACTGTTGGACAGATGCAAATATCGATATAAATAAGAATAGATTGATGGACAGGTTTTAAGACGTATATAGAAAGTTAGATTAATATTGGATGATTGCAATACAAGACTAGATATCATACAGGAGAACACACAACCAGACCAACAAACATTTTGGCATATTGAGATGTCTATGTAACTTAATTATCAGATTAGCAGACAGATAAGACGATAGACTGGCTGATACATTGACGAATAGATTGAGTGAAAGATTAATATTGAGAGAGAGATAGAGAGAGAAAGAAAGTGAGCTTAAACTATCAGAGTGCTTTTTTCTTGTGGTGATGTAATGTAGGCGATTACCTGAACATTGAGACATACTGTGATGTGGACCAACAACTGTATGGGAATTAACGAAGCAGAAATTGTCCCGGGGTCAAAGTTGTTGACGTGGTATTAAAAAAATCAAGAAGTCCTCACCAGAAACAACTTGAAATCTTTCTTTTTAAAAGCTCTTCATTTTCTCTGAATTCAAATTACAAGTATATGGTTACATGGGAACCGTCATGTTCCTTATACAACAATAGCAGGCTACCGTCCTGTTCCCTATACAACAATAGCAGGCAGCCTGGAGCGGATATTCCCGATGCACGCACACACAATTGAGCGCGAGTACTAGCCAGCGGGGGTTCCTTCAAGAAATCTCATACTGGTAGCTCTTGTCAAAGAACTCAGGGGCTGTCATAACGGAAGAAGGGCGACAACTCTCAACCGGAAGAAGTCACCATTGTTCACGTGACGTATTTTACCTGTTACGCATTTTGTCCCTCTCCCACCTCCCCCCTCTTTCCCCTTGACTAACTCCAGTGTATTTTCTTGGCAAGTGAAAGTTTGTTTCTTCTTTTCTACAAAGTTCTCCTGCAAGTGTGGTGAATCGAAAGAAAAAAAAGAAAAAAACGGAATTCTCTATAATAAAAAAAAGCTAATGTCTAAAACAAAGGAATAACCAGCAAATTGAAGGCAAGCAACAAATAAAGTCTGTACTGCACTTCATAATAGCCTATGTTCTAAGTGTAATTAGTTTTACATTAGTCATAGCTTTTAATGTCCAATGGTAGAACTTTTGTTTACAGGAGTAGAATTAAGATAAATCATACATGGGATGCCTGAGATACTTTCAGTTCAACAATTGAATTTCTGAGATCATCTACTTTCTCTCACATTTCTATCAGGCTTATAGTTTTATATTTCTTCTTACATTGAATTATTTCTTTTACAGCATCGGCATCTGGTCAATCGGGGAGAAAATAGCGGGGTGGGCAGAGGTGACTTATTTAAACCAAAATATGTAACTGGAGCTGCCAATTAGGATTCATTCTCCACATCGGAAGAAACACATTTTGGTGACAGTAAATAACTCCAGTATCAGATTCAGTGAAAGCCTTTGATACAATACATTACAGGATCCCTGGTACCAGTTACACACAAGCTTACAATAAGGCAAACCGTTTACTCATATTCTTTAAGTACTCACTGCATGTCATGACTATATTTACAACAAACACATCTGTATTCACCTTGGTGAATGGGACAACAGTAGGCTGCCTCATGGGGGAGTGGGGGGCGCAGACTTCTGGACACTCAGGGTGGCTTGAACCCTACACCTCAGTTCATCAGTCTAGCCATTTCACTCCCTGTCCACATGTTTGTCCTGGGGGAGGGGGCAAGGGCATTTTTTCTTCCAAACATGGGGCGGGTGTCACATTTTTCTATGTGTTTGTTTCATTGTCTGAGCGATTCAATGTACACTTAGTACTATGTGGGGTGAAGGGAGAGATGGGGGGATTAGTGGTAGCGGTGGGGGGAGGGAGAGGGGCTGCTATTCTATACTCCTCCGTTGTAGCGGCGTGACGTCGAGAGAACAAAGATTTTTTTGACACCTTTCTAATATTTGGTAGAGTAGAACTAGCTTCTGTAATGTTGACATTTATTTAGACATTCAGCCATTCATTGACCCATTCATTGACCCATTCATTGAACTCTTGTCGCTTCTAAAACACAGTAACCCGCTAGTTCTTTGCTCTTAACGGTCAGATGATGCAGCCACTGAAAACTAATGACAAATACAAACACTAATATGTTTACAAAATGTAGAAAAGCTCTGCATCCTGGGAAGTTTGTCGTTGTTTGTGGTTGAAAACAATAATTAGCAGAATTATTTTAAAATAATAAATTTACAACTATGAATATCAAACAATAAATAAGTTCAAACAACTGAATACAAGAAAGAATGGCACTATTTCATAGTGTGAATTAAATGACACTATTTCATAGTGTGAATTAAATGACACTATTTCATAGTGTGAATTAAATGACACTATTTCATAGTGTGAATTAAATGACACTATTTCATAGTGTGAATCAAATGACACTATTTTATAGTGTGAATTAAATGACACTATTTCATAGTGTGAATCAAATGACACTATTTCATAGTGTGAATTAAATGACACTATTTCATAGTGTGAATTAAATGACACTATTTCATAGTGTGAATTAAATGACACTATTTCATAGTGTGAATTAAATGACACTATTTCATAGTGTGAATTAAATGACACTATTTTATAGTGTGAATTAAATGACACTATTTCATAGTGTGAATTAATTGACACTATTTCATAGTGTGAATTAAATGACACTATTTCATAGTGTGAATAAAATGACACTATTTCATAGTGTGAATTAAATGACACTATTTAATAGTGTGAACTAAATGACACTATTTCATAGTGTGAATTAAATGACACTATTTCATAGTGTGAATTAAGATTCCAATTTGCAGCCCTTCTCCGTCCACACGATTTATACTTTCCTCAGATCTCATTAAAGAATAAAGATAAAAACCTCAACTTAAGAATAAGGTTTATTGAAAATTGTTTTTCTTCTTTCTTTATATTCACCTGTCTCTTGTAGCTCCATTGTCCGACTACTGTCTGTCTGTCTGTCTCAATGCCGTATTCTGATTTTAATACAGGGTCTGACCTTTTTAATCTTGTAATGACCAATTAATCAAGTCTGTGGCGTAGACATTTTTATAGTCAGTTTCAAAAGACTGAATAAAGGTATTGATGTTCCTGTATATGTGTGTATATGTTACGGCCAAAGCCCGAAGTGCGACCAGATCGCGATCTGGCCGAGGCGCTTGGCCAATGTCCGATGTGCTGTAAATTGCCAGTGTTTACGCTACTTCGCGAAGTGGCTGGCAATCCCTGGCCAATGTCCGATGTACTGATGCTAGAATGTTTGGTAGGCGGCACAGGTGTGATGGCGGCTTGCATAAGGTAGCAAGGACAGTGATACATACGCTGTGACGATAATTTTCTGTTCATCTTCTGCTTTTCAGAGAAAGTCCTGCCGAAGTGGTCACTAATTATCAAGGAAATTAATTATCACACGATTTAGTAAACTATCTACCTGGATAAAAACACCATTTGCGTCATAAATTGACTGGATGGCGTCTGTGAGTAGAGGATTGATTTTTGATAACCCACAAAGGTGGTCAGGTCAGGCAGGAGCGACCGTATTTTTATCTAGCCATTGTCCCCGCGGTCTAGTTTCATGTGTTGTATAAACATGGGTGGGGCCAGTCGCAATGACAAAGAGCGTGTTTGATTTTATGAAAAGAGATAGAGAGGGAGTGTCAATACTGTACAGGGCAGGGCCATCATTGTTCTCGTGACCTACACCGACGACTTGGAAAACACCCTCCCAGCCCCACCGTTGACGGACCCTCGAAGCCATAAGCGACTGGAATAATAAACTAATTTGACTAATTTTTTAGTTTATTTTAATTAAATATTGTTAATTTACTATAATAAACTAATTTGACTGATTTTGTAATTTAGCTTAATTATTAATCAATATAAGCCTAATGTTATATTTACAGTAGCCTATACAAACACTCAAAATCTGCTCATGACCTTCTAAATCGGGCTTTGGTCGATCCCCCCTGGCCATTTCGCGATCTGGCCGGCCAAGGTCCGAAATCAAGAACAGATCGCGATCTGGCCGACTTCGGGCTTTGGCCGTAACATATAATAATATATTAATGAGTTGTTGTATTTCCCCATACTCTCAACTAAGTAGGCCTACAATTCAAAGATACTATTTGGTTCATCAAATGTGTGTGTCCTTTAAATATTTCTAATAGTTTGCTGGTATACAAACGGACGTTGCTTTTCGCATCTGTAAATATAAACACATATAGGCAACACATTAAGCATATTATCAATTACAAAGTGGTATATTCTAGAAAATTAATTCTAGCAACCTACACGCACGCTCACACATATGATATACACATTCTTGTAATATACACTCACACACATTCTAGTAACATACACTCACACACCCTCTAGTAACATACACTCACACACCCTCTAGTAACATACACTCACACACCCTCTAGTAACATACACTCACACACCTTCTAGTAACATACACTCACACACCCTCTAGTAACATACACTCACACACCCTCTAGTAACATACACTCACACACATTCTTGTAACATACACTCACACACCCTCTAGTAACATACACTCACACACATTCTTGTAATATACACTCACACACATTCTAGTAACATACACTCACACACCCTCTAGTAACATACACTCACACACCCTCTAGTAACATACACTCACACACCCTCTAGTAACATACACTCACACACATTCTTGTAATATACACTCACACACATTCTAGTAACATACACTCACACACCCTCTAGTAACATACACTCACACACCCTCTAGTAACATACACTCACACACCCTCTAGTAACATACACTCACACACCCTCTAGTAACATACACTCACACACCCTCTAGTAACATACACTCACACACCCTCTAGTAACATACACTCACACACCCTCTAGTAACATACACTCACACACCCTCTAGTAACATACACGCACACACATTCTAGTAACATACACTCACACACCCTCTAGTAACATACACTCACTATCTCTAGTAACATACACTCACACACCCTCTAGTAACATACACTCACACACCCTCTAGTAACATACACGCACACACATTCTTGTAACATACACTCACACACCCTCTAGTAACATACACTCACACACCCTCTAGTAACATACACTCACACACCCTCTAGAAACATACACGCACACACATTCTAGTAACATACACTCACACACCCTCTAGTAACATACACTCACTATCTCTAGTAACATACACTCACACACCCTCTAGTAACATACACGCACACACTCTCTAGTAACATACACTCACACACCCTCTAGTAACATACACTCACACACATTCTTGTAACATACACTCACACACCCTCTAGTAACATACACGCACACACATTCTTGTAACATACACTCACACACCCTCTAGTAACATACACGCACACACATTCTTGTAACATACACTCACACACCCTCTAGTAACATACACGCACACACATTCTAGTAACATACACGCACACACATTCTAGTAACATACACTCGCACACATTCTAGTAACATAGACCCTCACACATTCTAGTAACACACACGCACACACATTCTTGTAACATCCACTCACACACATTCTAGTAACATACACATACACACACACATACACACACACGTACACACACGCTCCATAAGCTTCATACATCTACCAAAAGCCATTAACGAGAAATTCAGACTTTGGTTTGTGTCACTTCCGTTTAATTTATAAACTCTTTCAATGGCGAGAGCGCCGGTAAGAAGACTCCATCCTTCCATTTTCCTCCTATAGTGATTAATGATAATGTATTTCTCGTCTAGCATGAAGACCTTTGGAAAAAGTTTTTCAATAAGTCAGTGAAACTTTAACGAATATCTAGTATAGTTAGGCCCCACGTGTAAATGAAATACATTGTGGGATATCGTTAATATAGACAGCACGCATTGCTAAATGACCAGACGCATGAGTCTGTATTGGCGGACTGTGAAAGCTTTCCACGAATGTGTCAGCCAACTGCATGAGCGAAATGGTACCCCAAAAATTGTCCATGTAAAAAAATGATTAAAATAGCAAAATATGTGAAACTTTAAACCAAAAACATCCTAATTCATTTCCAACTTTCTAGAAGAAAACAACAATACGATAGAAACACAGGTCAGCATTCTACTGTAGAATACTGAAGATAGTAGTAGAATAGATAATAGGGGGAAAGGTGGAAGAAATATTGGACGAAGAAGTAGGAGTATAGGAAATATTTGAAGACTTCAAGAAAAGTTAAAGGCATTAGTGTAAATTGTAATAAAGGCATTAGTGTAAAGTGTAATAAAGGCATTAGTGTAAAGTGTAATAAAGGCATTAGTGTAAAGTGTAATAAAGGCATTAGTGTAAATTGTAATAAAGGCATTAGTGTAAAGTGTAATAAAGGCATTAGTGTAAAGTGTAATAAAGGCATTAGTGTAAAGTGTAATAAAGGCATTAGTGTAAAGTGTAATAAAGGCATTAGTGTAAAGTGTAATAAAGGCATTAGTGTAAAGTGTAATAAAGGCATTAGTGTAAAGTGTAATAAAGGCATTAGTGTAAAGTGTAATAAAGGCATTAGTGTAAAGTGTAATAAAGGGAATGGTGTAAAGAGTAACGAGGGAAGTGGCATAAAGAGTAATATATAATGTAATTAAATGGTAGACCTGAGCTCCTAACACTGATCTCTAACAAGACTGGATTAGGCTCGGAAGTGACATTTTTGAAGAAATTTCCGACATTTTGTTTCCACTGCACTGATCAATATATATATATTTACCGTGAGTTTGTTTATTTATTTAGATGTTTGTTTCTGCTCTAAATTCTCTTGAGCCGTTGGACTAATCGGGTTAAAAGTTAAATGTATAAATCGTAAACGTCCTCCAAAAAAAAGTTTTATTTTTTCAACAATATTGCTTAATTCGTTAATTTATTTGTTAAAATAAACTTAGACCTATTACTAATCACCGTATGTTAAGGTTATAAAATGCGCGCAGTTTCCAAATGATGTTCATTTGAAATGCGTTCAAATTTTGTGTGTTTCGGGACCGGGTTTTCCCGTACTGCGAAATATTGCTGTCTACTTTTTTTATTATTAACTTTTTTTATCTTTTGGTATTTGTTTTCTTTTGATCATATTATTGTTAATTTTATATTATTAATTAGAAGTGTGAAGTTTGACAGCAACAATTCATATGCATATTGTGTAAAATGGCTGCAACATAGATTCCGTTCCGATCTATTTATAGATCAGTGGCGCAGTAAGTTTTAGACACAATTTTGTTTATATCTGTAGGTGCAGTGGAAATTTTGAGTTTTTCCTTTCTTCTATAGATCAGTGCATTTCTTCACATTTCTCAGAGCAATTTATTAAGAAGGCGCAATCAAGTCTATTTATAGATCAGTGGCTCCTAAAGAAACAAAATAGAAAAGATATTTTAATAGTAAGCCAACTTTATGTTCCACAATCATTAAAAAAAATATGGAGATTGCTTATATTATCTAGTAAATAATACCCTCATATAAATTTATATCATTGGCTCCATAGTCTCGAAAGACGATTAGATTTGCGCTCCTGTGATTTGGCCAGCCCTGCAAAATTGACTGTGTCTGTGGAGACCTATCCTTGAGAGACAGGCTCTGTCGCATCTCTGGCACTTGAAAGATGGACCGTTGGAGATTGTTAGGGGCAGCCTACTTTACTTCGCTGCTCGTTTAGCCTCCGCCACAAGGTGAAAGGACTGTATAAGGTGCAGATAAAAATTTTATGAACTACAATTAAAATAAAGCTATAAATCTAATATTTAAATTATTATTTTTTTACTGAAGACTTTTAGGAAAGTAATTTAAAATAAATATTGTAATCGGGTAAAAAAATAGGCAAGTATTTTTATTTAACAAAAATGTAAATTGCCCGTAGATTTACAATGTCTTTTGTTTTTAAAAGTTTGAAAAAAAAATTGTCTAAAAAAATGGTATAGTCTAACTGGAGAATCGAACCCGGGTTACCCACATAGCAGTCCGCTACGTTAACCACTGAGCTATCGAAAACATATGTCCGATGTGAAAAATTATTACACAGTATATAGGCCTAGGCCCTAAATAGATCAGTGACACAAACTCACGTGATTTTAAATTGACCAATGGGAATCCGTATGCGTACAAACACTCTCTCTCTCTCTCTCCCTCTCTCTCTCTCTATATATATATATATATACATATATATATATAGATATATATACATATATACATATACATATATATATATATATATAATAATAATATATATATATATATATATATATATATATATATATATATATATATATATATATATATACAGTACAATACTTTAAAAAATGTGTGAAATTAACCGAACATAATAAATAGAAGATAAAATCAAAATTTGTCATCAGATATTGAAAATGTTCTTCCGTTGTCAGATAAAATAATACTAGAAGTATGTTGTAAACTAGAAGATTCAAAATGAAATATCGTAAGACCTCTTGGTTTTAATTTGTAACGGCCTTACTCATTCTATGATAAAACGTAGACTACGTTCTTTTTTAAAAGACTTAAACCGTTCTGTTTGAGTTTGATAAATTTGTCAGGGAAACTGCGCAGACAACGCTTCTATTGTCCGACCCATCTCTAGCACGTGCTTAAATGGCAGTGCTCTCCCCTTGTCTCTCCCAAAGAATACTTCAAACATTTTTTATAAACCCGGCATGCGTTCTGGCTTCCGCCAATAACTTTGGCACATGCGCAGTGCAACCAGCGTCTAATAGGAAAATAACGAAGCTACTTAACGAGAAACTCGGGCTCTGTTCTAGAGGGTTCTCTCTCCATTTTTTATTTTTACGGTGGATCTGAAATTTTTGTTGGATTTTTTTCCTAGGAGTTTTTAATTATTATTGTTATCATTTTAAATTATAATATCATTTTGGTTCAAAGTGTTCTGTATTTGCAAAGTGAAAGTTAAATATTGGGGAATATCTGCACGATTGACTTGTATTAGCCCTAGGATGTAATATTGTTGATTGTTTTGTGGTCAGTGAAATGTTGCCACTATAAAAAAAAAAAGAATTGTGGACTATGAATATTTTGTACTAAACTAGAAGATAAAGATATATATTGTTTATATTAGCTAGATGGAGGGATAGATATTGTTTATATTAGCTAGATGGAGGGATAGATATTGTTTATATTAGCTAGATGGAGGGATAGATATTGTTTATATTAGCTAGATGGAGGGATAGATATTGTTTATATTAGCTAGATGGATAAATAGATATTGTTTATATTTGCTAGATGGAGAGATAGATATTGTTTATATTAGCTAGATGGAGGGATAGATATTGTTTATATTAGCTAGATGGAGGGATAGATATTGTTTATATTAGCTAGATGGAGGGATAGATATTGTTTATATTAGCTAGATGGATAAATAGATATTGTTTATATTTGCTAGATGGAGAGATAGATATTGTTTATATTAGCTAGATGGAGGGATAGATATTGTTTATATTAGCTAGATGGAGGGATAGATATTGTTTATATTAGCTAGATGGATAAATAGATATTGTTTATATTTGCTAGATGGAGAGATAGATATTGTTTATATTAGCTAGATGGAGGGATAGATATTGTTTATATTAGCTAGATGGAGGGATAGATATTGTTTATATTAGCTAGATGGATAAATAGATATTGTTTATATTAGCTAGATGGAGAGATAGATATTGTTTATATTAGCTAGATGGATAAATTGATATTGTTTATATTAGCTAGATGGAGAGATAGATATTGTTTATATTAGCTAGATGGATAGATATTGTTTATATTAGCGAGATGGATAGATATTGTTTATATTAGCTAGATGGATAGATAGATTTTGTTTATATTATCTAGATGGATAGATAGTTGAATTTGTGGAAACAATAATTTCTAATAATAGTATGGTCTATATTTCCCTATAGAGCAAATAGTATGGTCTATAGTGCCCTATAGAGCTAATAGTATGGTCTATAGTGCCCTATAGAGCAAATGGAGACAAATGAATGTATTCTTTGATCTTACTTTTCTTTGTATTTGACTACAAAATTATGAAACTCCTATAACATTATACGTCATGCAGACTTAAATATTCAGCATTGGGAGAAAACGTAAATAATACTGAGTATTTTAGAAATATACAATAAAATTTTCCAATAGTTTAATAAGAAAGTTGTCTTGTAGAAGAAACAGTACTGCTTGTCATAAAATAGAGCATATGCAATAGGCGTGGCTTACGTTTTTAGGTCACGTAACTATGTAAATAGAAGCCATGATGGAGACATGGTGGAATAAAATTGTTCTTTACAATGTCTATTTTACACCCAAAATATAAGGAATGTGTTTCCGTAAAACTTGATAATTAACTGTGATACTAGTACATACGTCTACGAAGTAAACAAGATTTAAGGCTATTATAGTTGTTCAATAGCTATTGTGAAACATTTCAAAGCCTGCCTTATGCTTTACTTTTAGATAGTAAGTTAAGCTAACTTTCGACAATCGATATCTTCAATTAATTTTCTGCAGTTACGAAACCTATTCCATTGATTTTTAATGGTTTAAAGTTTAGCTTTGAATGTTACTTTTCATCGCATGTTAATGTTTTATATATTTTTTACGTCATATTGTTGAAAAGAGGATATTTAAAAAAAAACAACTTCTTAAGCCTATATTAATACGGCAGCCAATGTTCACCACTACACAAAGTTAAAATTTCTTTAATTTTGTGCTCAAATTTCTTTCATTTTGTGCTCACATTTCTTTCATTTTGTGCTTACAATTCTTTCATTTTGTGCTTATATTTCTTTCATTTTGTGCATACATTTCTTTCATTTTGTGCTTGCAATTCTTTCATTTTGTGCTTATATTTCTTTCATTTTGTGGGTACATTTTTTTTATTTTGTGCTTGCATTTCTTTCATTGAGTGCTTATATTTCTTTCATTTTGTGCGTACATTTTTTTTATTTTGTGCTTGCATTTCTTTCATTGAGTGCTTACATTTCTTTCATTTCGTGCTTACAATTCTTTCATTTTGTGCTTATATTTCTTTCATTTTGTGCATACATTTCTTTCAGTTTGTGCTTACCATTCTTTGATGTTGTGCTTACATTTCTTTCATTTTGTGCTGACATTTCTTTCATTTTGTGCATACATTTCTTTCAATTTGTGCTTACCATTCTTTGATGTTGTGCTTACATTTCTTTCATTTCGTGCTCACATTTCTTTCATTTTGTGCTTACATTTCTTTCATTTTTTGCTTACATTTCTTTCATTTTGCGCTCACATTTCTTTCATTTTGTGCTAAAAATTTTTCATTTTGTGCTTACATTTCTTTCATTTTGTGTTACATTTCTTTCTTTTTGTGATTACAATTCTTTCATTTTGTGTTTACATTTCTTTCATTTTGTGCTTGCATTTCTTTCATTTTGTGCTTATATTTCTTTTATTTTGTGCTTACATTTCTTTCATTTTGTGATTACAATTCTTTCATTTTGTGTTTACATTTCTTTCATTTTGTGCTTGCAATTCTTTCATTTTGTGCTTATATTTCTTTCATTTTGTGCTTACAATTCTTTGATTTTGTGCTTACATTTCTTTCATTTCGTGATTACATTTCTTTTATTTCGTGCTTACAATTCTTTCATTTTGTGCTTATATTTCTTTGATTTTGTGCTTACATTTCTTTCATTTCGTGCTTACAATTCTGCCATTATGCCACCTGATGGCCTAGTTATGTTATAAACGCATTCCTTTTTAAAATGACAATATTTGTTATGAGGAATCCGTTTTTAACATCAAAAGTGAGTAGGCGATAATTAATACTCAAGTGTTAGTCGCATGTAGCTTGTTTATAAAATAAATTAGTCAAGAGTTGCGTTTTCTTGGTTATTAAAAAACTAAAATTCGTAGATTCATAAAAACAAATAACAAAAATTCTTTTGCATTAAGCAATAAGTTTGATATTATAAAAAGGTGATTATTCCCTTCTGACTTTCACAATGCATTGTTTTCTTTTGTAAACATGTTTTGGAAATGAAAGAAATTTTAATCTTTACATAAATATTCGTACAACCAGTAAATCAGCACACAGACATGTTTCGAATAAAATGATCGAATTCGACCGGAAATGTTTTTTCTTGTGAACTTTTATGCATGCATACACGTTAAGACTTGTCAATAGTTGGATGCTGGCTGTACATTGTTTACATAAACATCTTCATTAAATAGATGATAGAATTGTTGGATGCTAACTATACATTGTTTACATAAACGTTTTCATTAAATAGATAATGGAATTGTTAGATGCTAGCTGTACATTGATTACATAAACGTCTTCATTAAATAGATGATAGAAATGTTGGATGCTGTGCATTGTTTACATAAACGTCTTCATTAAATAGATGATAGAATTGTTGGATGCTGTGCATTGTTTACATAAACGTCTTCATTAAATAGATGATAGAATTGTTGGATGCTGTGCATTGTTTACATAAACGTCTTCATTAAATAGATGATAGAATTGTTGGACGCTGTACATTGTTTACATAAACGTCTTCATTAAATAGATGATAGAATTGTTGGATGCTGTGCATTGTTTACATAAACGTCTTCATTAAATAGATGATAGAATTGTTGGATGCTGTGCATTGTTTACATAAACGTCTTCATTAAATAGATGATAGAATTGTTGGATGCTGTGCATTGTTTACATAAACGTCTTCATTAAATAGATGATAGAATTGTTGGATGCTACTAGATATTGTTTACATAAACGTCTTCATTAAATAGATGATAGAATTGTTGGATGCTGTGCATTGTTTACATAAACGTCTTCATTAAATAGATGATAGAATTGTTGGATGCTGTGCATTGTTTACATAAACGTCTTCATTAAATAGATGATAGAATTGTTGGATGCTACTAAATATTGTTTACATAAACGTCTTCATTAAATAGATGATAGAATTGTTGGATGCTGTACATTGCTTACATAAACGTCTTCATTAAATAGATGATAGAATTGTTGGACGCTGTACATTGCTTACATAAACGTCTTCATTAAATAGATGATAGAATTGTTGGACGCTGTACATGGTTTACATAAACGTCTTCATTAAATAGATGATAGAATTGTTGGATGCTGTACATTGTTTAAATAAACGTCTTCATTAAATAGATGATAGAATTGTTGGATGCTGTACATTGTCTACATAATCTCCAGTGTGATGCCGCTCTGTTCTAATCATTGCATTTATCTATTCACTACTATTCAGGCTATTTTTCTTTTCTAAGATTGTACTTCCATGTACAGACCGCCTTCCCGGGCCCCTCCTACACCTAACTAATCATTTTCTTTATTCACTAACGAAGGGCGTGGCGAGCACTGGACAACAAAATGACCGAAAGTGGACACTTTTTCGACGCAATCGTTCGGAAAGAAAATGTCTTTTTTTCCGCCTGAATGGCCAGTGAGTCGAAACTTTGAGATTTCTGGAGGTGTATAATTGTGTCCAGAGATACGGAGTTAATGCCATGGTCAGTACCCGGAACGTCACAGCGGTCATCTGTCGGCTACACTATCGCGCAGTGGGGTGGATATTGGAAGAGTTGCCGGCCTTTGACAAACAGCTCTTTGTAGGCGACATGGGGCGGGCAGTAAGGAGAACAAAAGTGAATTTTTTATTTGTAGTCCCGTGGTCGGAGTGCAGGCAAGAGGATTCTAAGACGCAGGCAAGAAACACGGAACAATAGCTAGGTCAAGGTCATCTTAGAAAGCGTGACCTAAATTTACTAACATGATCTTTTTTTGACAAATCAAATACAACAATAAAAGTTAAAAGATGAGCGTAATTTTTTTTTTAATTTAGTAAAATAAAAATAAATACAAAAACAAGAAATCAATAAATATTTAAAGTAATATTCTTAAATTAAATTTGGTGTCGTTGAAACTATATTTTATTATGTACATTGTTACGGTTTGCTGACTATGGTGGACAGTTTATCTCAATACAAGTCAATAATACTCTCTAAAATTACACAACAAAAAAAAAAACTCCCCTCCCCACACCCCCCGGGAACACTCAGACCAAACGGACAAAGGTCATCCAGGGTCACCAAAAGAATGTGACCACCAGTTTCAAAAGGAGCTAACCACAACAAAAAATGGGAGTTCAAAATTCTAAGCTCATCCTCATACATCACAATATATATTATGGGAGATAATGGGAGTTCAAAATTCTAAGCTCATCCTCATACATCACAATATATATTATGGGAGATAATGGGAGTTCAAAATTCTAAGCTCATCCTCATACATCACAATATATATTATGGGAGATAATGGGAGTTCAAAATTCGAAGCTCATCCTCATACATCACAATATATATTATGGGAGATAATGGGAGTTCAAAATTCTAAGCTCATTCTCATACATCACAATATATATTAGGGGAGATAATGGGAGTTCAAAATTCTAAGCTCATTCTCATACACCACAATATAAATTATGGGAGATAATGGGAGTTCAAAATTCTAAGCTCATCCTCATACATCACAACATATAATATGGGAGATAATGGGAGTTCAAAATTCTAAGCTCATCCTCATACATCACAATATATATTATGGGAGATAATGGGAGTTCAAAATTCTAAGCTCATCCTCATACATCACAATATATATTATGGGAGATAATGTGAGTTCAAAATTCTAAGCTCATTCTCATACATCACAATATATATTATGGGAGATAATGGGAGTTCAAAATTCTAAGCTCATCCTCATACATCACAATATATATTATGGGAGATAATGGGAGTTCAAAATTCTAAGCTCATCCTCATACATCACAATATATATTATGGGAGATAATGTGAGTTCAAAATTCTAAGCTCATTCTCATACATCACAATATATATTATGGGAGATAATGGGAGTTCAAAATTCTAAGCTCATCCTCATACATCACAATATATATTATGGGAGATAATGGGAGTTCAAAATTCTAAGCTCATCCTCATACATCACAATATATATTATGGGAGATAATGGGAGTTCAAAATTCTAAGCTCATCCTCATACATCACAATATATATTATGGGAGATAATGTGAGTTCAAAATTCTAAGCTCATTCTCATACATCACAATATATATTATGGGAGATAATGGGAGTTCAAAATTCTAAGCTCATCCTCATACATCACAATATATATTATGGGAGATAATGGGAGTTCAAAATTCTAAGCTCATCCTCATACATCACAATATATATTATGGGAGATAATGGGAGTTCAAAATTCTAAGCTCATCCTCATACATCACAATATATATTATGGGAGATAATGGTTATAAGATAAAGAAACAAGGTTGGGTTCCAGACCTTAATTATTAGTATGATAACTGTAAATGATGCAATTATTTAAACGATAGATATAGCACAAATTAAAGACCAAGTGAAGAGCTTTTTATCAAAATTGAGTTAACATTAGATTTTGATAGTAAATCGTGTATTCAGTATCTGAATGTAAAAAAAAAACATTTATACAAAATATCAAAGATACATTTTAAGTAATTAGTTCAATATTTGCACTTAAATGTGTGTGTTTTTCGGAAGATTACTCCAAATCTCGTAGCCATTTAAGATGTTTTTATTTCCGGCAATATAGGAAAGTGACGTAACATAAAGGATTCCGACTAGGAAAAATGAATATTGTCACGTGTTTTGAATCTATTGCCACATGTTTTGAATCTTTTCCCGGTTCTTATTTTTAACAAAATGGTTAAATATAGATTTATACCGTCTATTTTTATTTATTTATTTCCCTTGTGATACGTCACTGCCGTATGAGGCTATTCCAAATCTCGTTCCTTTGAGAAAAACCTCTTCACTTGGTCTTTAAAAAATACTAATTTGAATAACAACACCAATCATAACCATTTATAATATCGCATTTATAAATTCGTTCAATATTTTCAATCAAGATATTTCAAGTTCTGTGCGTCTCATATATTGTTTTTGTTCATCTTTTTCTCTTTGACTTCTAGGTGCCAATGTTGTTGTTATTTATCAGTTCCCAATCTTGAATAATTTTAAATATTTGTCTAGAGGTAGAGGTAATCCATACTAGTATGTAGGCGGGGGGGGGGGGAGGGGGCATATTAAGGAGGGAGAAGTATTTTCTTAAGAAACCACTGATCGAACCTGCCCTTCAAATGCTCACCCTGGGGGCGTGGCAAATGCCATATTTGCTCACACTTTCTCACGCGCATTTGGCGGCTTAATTGAGAGTCATCCACTGGACTAGGGACATTTTTTCCTTTCTGAGGGGCTTATAAGGGGTCCTTCTCCCTCTTCCACAACCAGATTTTGGTGGGTGTCTATAGCCCAGGGCTGGACGTGACGCAGAAACTCCAGATTGGATTATGTTGACCCAGATCGTTCCTTTACTACCCCCTCCCCTTCTGCTTGTGGCTTTTAATTGAATCAGTTAAAAAGAATTATTGCACAAAGAGAAATGAAGATTACATTGAATAAAAACTGATTTTGATTTCATGAAGACGGTATTTTACAATAATTGAATTAAAGAATTCCTTTAAACCTATTTGTTGGAAACAGTTGAAGTTTTCATATGAACCGGTACTGTAGGCCTACAGACATTATCTAGACCTACTGTACAGACATTATCTAGACCTACTGTACAAACATTATCCAGACCTACTGTACAGACATTATCTAGACCTACTGTACAGACATTATCTAGACCTACTGTACAGACATTATCTAGACCGACTGTACAGACATTATCTAGACCTACTGTACAGACATTATCTAGACCTACTGTACAGACATTATCTAGACCTACTGTACAGACATTATCTAGACCTACTGTACAGACATTATCTAGACCTACTGTACAGACATTATCTAGACCTACTGTACAGACATTATCTAGACCTACTGTACAGACATTATCTAGACCTACTGTACAGACATTATCTAGACCTACTGTACAGACATTATCTAGACCTACTGTACAGACATTATCTAGACCTACTGTACAGACATTATCTAGACCTACTGTACAGACATTATCTAGACTAGACCTGCTGTACAGACATTATCTAGACCTACTGTACAGACATTATCTAGACTAGACCTACTGTACAGACATTATCTAGACCTACTGTACAGACATTATCTAGACCTACTGTACAGACATTATCTAGACCTACTGTACAGACATTATCTAGACCTACTGTACAGACATTATCTAGACCTACTGTACAGACATTATCTAGACCTACTGTACAGACATTACCCATAAGTGATTAAGTATGCCCTTGATAAATTCAAAAAAGTTAAAGTAAATATTCTTTTTTGAAAGAAAATCGTTGCAAGTCAAATAGTTTGAATTACATTGTTTTGAATGCTTCAAGTTTATGTCTTCATTTCATACATCTTACGCCTTCCTTTATGTCTTCATTTTATACATCTTACGCCTTCCTTTATGTCTTCATTTTATACATCTTACGCCTTCTTTTATGTATTAATTGTATACATCTTACGCCTTCCTTTATGTATTCATTTTATACATCTTACGCCTTCCTTTATGTATTCATTTTATACATCTTACGCCTTCCTTTATGTCTTCATTTTATACATCTTACGCCTTCCTTTATGTATTCATTTTATACATCTTACGCCTTCCTTTATGTCTTCATTTTATACATCTTACGCCTTCCTTTATGTCTTCATTTTATACATCTTACGCCTTATTATATGTATTTATTTTATACGTCTTACGCCTTTCTTGATGTCTTCGTTTTAAAAGTTTTACGCCTTACTTTAGTCTTCATTTTATACGTCTTGCGCCTTATCACTTTCACTTCCGCATTAGCTAAACAATGGACTTAGTTGACAATACGTCTCTCTAAATAAAGACCTAAAAATTCAATGGACCAATTTCCCCTAGCCAAATAATTTCCGATGAGACCATAATTTCCAAGTTCCTTGCAGTTGGCTTAATAAATAAGAAGGTTCACCCTAGCCCCCATTAAACGCTTTCTTTTCTTTTTTTTGTGACCCACTGAAGGTTGTGATGAATAGGAAATGACGTCAAATTGGTCAGTGGAGTCATTTTGGTTGGCAGTGCGGAAAAATCTGGGGAGCTGCATACTGACAAGAAAAAGACAAGCCTTGGTCCGCCATATCAGCTGTTGCTTTCCGCATCGAGCATTAAGATTATGTACGCTACTCTTGCTTAGCAGAATTTAAGCTAAAGCTGTTGAGTTTCTCAGATAGGGCTTTTGTGACAAAGTTTTTTTTATAGTTGTTGTTTTTCAAAGTAAAACAAATATGATTTATTCTGAACTTTTTAAAAAGGAGCTACCAACATACAGATGTTTTTATTTTACAAACACGAAGAAAGAGAGTGGTAATAATGGAATAGAGAGAGAGAGAGAGAGAGAGAGAGAGAGAGAGAGAGAGAGAGAGAGAGAGAGCGTGAGAGAGAGAGCATTTGATAGGAACTAACCGTAAGGATATATTTAATAAATATATTTATATTTTATCATTGTGTTCACTGATTTCCTTAATTCTATACAAATAAATCTCTAACTGTTAAAAAAAATGTTTGTAAAGTCTGTACAAGAAAATACCAGTTTAATTAATCCAAAGAATTCCTTCAATTATTTAGTTTTATTTCTATTTATTTATTTATTATTAGTAGGCCTACAGATTTCCAAAATCCTGCCGATTTCCACCCAGTTGCCCATCTATTTACCCAAGGTTTATGTAGCTTTTCCCAATGTTTGATCTGGTCATGTTTGCACTCTTAAACTTTTTTTCTTTTAGCCAAGCTCTGAAGGAAAACATTAAAACATTTTACCTCTTCCATTTCATTCAATACTGTGTATGTATGACGCACACAACGAAAGATGGCAATGGGAAGCGAGGGAGAAAGAGAGAGATAAGGGGAAGGGAGGGTGGGAGAAGGAGATATAGAGACTGACCCTGGCTCCGCCTGAAGCTCTGACAGTTTAATGCTCCGACTAACAAGGGCCAGCTCTCCATCACTCTCACTGCTCAGACAGGTGTATATGGTTTATATATCCTCTGTAATCTCCCTCTCAAGGCAATAAGACACCGATTTCCTCCCTTTGCTAGGCCCAAGGGAGTATATCCTTTCCAGACTACAAGAACTCCATAGAGTTATCCTCCATTGGGTTTCTGGGATTTTACCACATAGAGGCCAGTGTATTTAGATCCAGCTAATTGATATTTCTATGTACATTTCTTTAATTGCATTGCGCCATTATGGGGAAACTTTTGGCTAATCGACCTAATAATAAGTGACCTTGAAATACCAACAATCCCTTTAGTCCATACAAAGACAACAATATCCATAAATGCTTATGTCCTGATTGTCTTTAACTTGATGTTAATATACTTTTGGACGCTGTCAATTGCGGCTTGTTTTGTATGGAAGGTATTGTCTCCTAGTTCACAAAAAGTATAATTATTCAACGTCTGTCAAAATTTTCAATCATTTAGGTAGATACAAATATTTAAATTCTACACTTAAGGTACACAAAAGTTAAATTCTATATTTCAGGTAGACAAAAATTAAATTCTATATTTCAGGTAGACAAAAGTTAAATTCTATATTTCAGGTAGACCAAAGTTAAATTCTATATTTCAGGTAGACCAAATTTAAATTATACGCTATATTTCAGGTAGACAAAAGTTAAATTCTATATTTCAGGTAGACAAAAGTTAAATTATATATTTCAGGTAGACAAAAGTTGAATTCTATATTTCAGGTAGACAAAAGTTTTGTTCCGTCTGTAACGTAAACAATGCTTTTTTTCCTCGTGTCAAGTATACACATTTTTTTCCCTAGTGTATTGTCGATCAAAGATTTCCTTGTTGTGTCACGTTGACAAAAGTTTTCCTTTTTGTGTCACGTAGACAAAAGTTTTCCTTATTGTGACACTTAGCCAAAAAATTTCTCGCTTGTATCACGTAGACAAAAGTTTTCCTTTTTGTGTTACGTTGGCAAAAGTTTTCCCTTTTGTGTCACGTAGACAAAGTTTTTTTTCTTGTGTTACGTAGACCAAAGTTGTTGTTTTTTGTTGATGCCACATTGACCAAATTTTACTTCCATCTTACACTTAAGCCATAATGTTTGCTTTTTTTTTTAATATTGTGTACTAGACCAAAGTTTTCTTTCTAGTGTAAGTGTAAACTATACTAAGGTTTCCTTCAACATCTGTCATTTGGATTAAGTTTTCTAATTTTCGTCACGTAGACTTTAATTTAACCTTATCTTTTTTCTATCTTTGCTTTTGTAAAGTCATCTTTTTTCTATCCTGGGATTTGTAAATTCATATTTTTTTCTATCTTGTGATTTGCAAAGATATGTTTTTTTCTATCTTTGGATATGTAAAGTCATCTTTTTTCTATCTTGGAATTTGTAAATTTATCTTTTTTCTATCTTGTGATTTGCAAAGATATGTTTTTTTCTATCTTGGGATTTGTAAAGACATATTTTTTCTATCTTGTGTTATATGGTTGTGTATAGTGTTGTATAGTTGTGTATATCTGTTGTATAGGTGTGTATAGTAGTTGTGTAGTTGTGTTTATGAGTTGTATGGTTGTGTATATATGTTGTATAGTTGTGTCTAGTAGTTGTATAGTTGTGTATATCCGTTGTGTGGTTGTTTATATCTGTTGTATGGTTGTGTATAATAGTTGTCTAGTTGTGTATATCTGTTGTATGGTTCTGTAAAGTAGTTTTATAGTTGTAACAATGTGTTTGTTTAGATTCTTGTAGGTTTAGTATATTTATTAACTGAAGCTTTTGTTTTTAAATTTGTGTTTATTATTCTTTGTTTAATGCTCATCTTGGTGGACATGCAAAAGGCGGTATTACTGATTTCCTTCAGGTGGAGATAATAAGTCACACAAGCATCCGTTTCGAGAAGATTAAGAAGAAGAAAAACATCTTGGTGATATAGTGATTTTGCCGCTTTCCGAAACGAGGCCGTGTCGTGTCCTGAAAATTTGCAAGTTTTACAGCATCGTAAATTCTGCCAGACGGCGTGATAAAAAAACTTGTAAAAAGTAGGAGCTGATAAGCAAGTGGAGGTAACTAGATGTGCGAAGAGTTTTCCTGAGACATTCCAGATGATCCCGGTACAGCCGATGTACCGGCAACAAAACGTGTGGATAACAGGGCAGATCTTGTTCAAGTAAATACTTCGTAACAGAGAAGGGGGTATTGATGAACAGTGTCACCTTTAGACTGTCTTCATGGCAAAATATATTTTTGAACAAGTTCAGCCATTGGTTGTTCTAGATTTTATACCGGTCAGAAAGAAACCACAATTGCCCATTTTATCATTCGTAATCTTACACACCATCGTGTAAACTCAAATTTTGAAAACTGTTATTTAGTAGGTACACATCATCATTGAAACTGAAATAATGAAAACTGTTATATAGTATGTAGGCATACACATCATCGTGGATTCTCAAATAATGAAAGCTTTTATATAGTAGGTATATTATATCATCGTGGAATCTCAAATAATAAAAAATGTTAGGCCTATTTAGTAGGTGAAAGCCGATTTCTAGGTAATTCTTCCTATAGGTAAAATAAAACTTAAATATCTTTTCAAAATGTTTACTTTATTAAAAAGTACGTAACAATACCATAATTAAAAACTGTTAATTAAATAAAAAAAAATAAACACTTATTAAAATTTAATCTAAAGAAATAATATTGTCTTGTAAGCTTATCCTTTATTGCTAAAAAAGGACGGAACAAAATTCAATGCATGCATTTGTCACTAAATCAATATAAGGATGAGAACAATCTTACATTTTATAATCAAATTTAAAGACATTTGGTTCAATTTTAAATGCCTAACGTTGTGAACCAAGACAGAACATAAAAAAAGACTTTATTAATTTTTTTCTTTTAAGATTCCTTCTCATAAATTGAATCAATATTTATGTAAAAACATAATTTTATGTACATGCCTTTATATAATATAGTACTACAAGTATTTGTCCTCTTTATTACGAGTTTGTCCTGTGTCAGTTTTAAGGACAAAACTACACCATTCAAACAATAGAGTTATTCCCTCTGTCAATCCGGAAGATGCAACCCTTCCAGCCTTCCTGTTTTAACACCAGACATGTCCAATCTTTAATTATATATTTTTCTCTTTTTCTCTTCTTTTTTTTATTTATACCAAGATCGGGAATATTCATTATGCTTTATTCTTCAGAAACATTTTTGTAAAAGCTATAAATTATTTTTAAAAAAGGGGAATAAAAAAAAGGAAATCTAATGGCAACTCTTGGAGATAAATGTCTGGGCTACAGAACGATGTCTCAATAGAACCTTGTCCCAGTCAATGCCAGACAGTTGCTGACATCGGATCTTGGCTCTACACCAATCATTTAACTCATATAGGAAGTGGGAGTCAGACCCATCAGCTTCCCGGGTAAAGCATCCTCGACGCATGCGCCGGAAGTAAGACACGTGATTTCAACGTCCGCCACCTAGCGGCGAAGGCGTAAAACCCACGGTGAAGTAACAATTAGGAAAAGATGAAGCAAACTTTTTGGCCAGCAAAAAAAAGAGAGGAAAGCAAAAAAGAAAAAAAAAAAGAAAATGAAACCACTTTTTAAAATATTTCTTTTTGCACAAAGGAAGCTGTGCGTGGCGCGTCTTGTACGTCGTCCGATATGACCACCCGGTGATTTGATAAAAAATAAAGAAGTTGTTTTTAAGAAGGCAATCTTCGCCATTTTTAATTGTATAATTAAAGATTGTCTGATGATCTGTTCACTTCTCTCCCCCTGTTTAAGAGATTGCATTGAATTTGTCTGCCAACATTGGTGACTTTGTAACCTCCCCAGCCTCCCAACACACCGTCACAAGGACAAAATCAAAGTCGCGCATGTTGTCAACTAAACAGTGAAACTGTTAAATTGAATTGATGACATATAATTATTTTTTATAAGCCTGTGTGTATATGCCCATAGCATAGGTCAGAGTTTATAGGTCAAGTGTGTATAGGTCAAGTGTGTATAGGTCAGTGTGTATAGGTCAGTGTGTATAGGTCAGTGTGTATAGGTCAAGTGTGTATAGGTCAGTGTGCATAGGTCAAATGTGTATAGGTCAGTGTGTATAGGGCATTGTATATAGGCCAGTGTGTATCTTAAAAAAAGCTAAAAAAACAAATACAGCTCAGATAAAACAAATCTCAGATAAAGGTAAGATAAAACAAATTTTAGATACAGCTCAGATAAAATAAATCTCAGATAAAAGTAAGATAAAACAAATTTTAGATACAGCTCAGATAAAACAAATCTCAGATAAAACAAATTTTAGATACAGCTCAGATAAAACAAATCTCAGATAAAAGTAGGATAAAACAAATTTTAGATACAGCTCAGATAAAACAAATCTCAGATAAAACAAATTTTAGATACAGCTCAGATAAAACAAATCTCAGATAAAAGTAGGATAAAAAAAATTTTAGATACAGCTCAGATAAAACAAATCTCAGATAAAACAAATTTTAGATACAGCTCAGATAAAACAAATCTCAGATAAAACAAATTTTAGATACAGCTCAGATAAAACAAATCTCAGATAAAACAAATTTTAGATACAGCTCAGATAAAACAAATCTCAGATAAAACAAATCTCAGATAAAACAAATTTTAGATACAGCTCAGATAAAACAAATCTCAGATAAAACAAATTTTAGATACAGCTCAGATAAAACAAATCTCAGATAAAAGTAAGATAAAACAAATTGTAGATACAGCTCAGAAAAAACAAATCTCAGATAAAACAAATTTTAGATACTGCTCAGATAAAACAAATCTCAGATAAAACAAATTTTAGATACAGCTCAGATAAAATAAATCTCAGATACAGCTTATATAAAACCAATCTCACATAGAGCTCTGATAAAATAAATCTCACATACAGCTCAGATAAAATAAATCTCACACACAGCTCAGATAAAACAAATCTGAGATACAGCTTATATAAAACCAATCTCACATGGAGCTCTGATAAAATAAATCTCACACACAGCTCAGATAAAACAAATCTCAGATACAGCTTTAATAAAACCAATCTCACTTACAGCTCAGATAAAATAAATCTCACTTACAGATCAGATAAAATAAATCTTACATACAGCTCAGATAAAATAAATCTTACATACAGCTCAGATAAAATAAATCTTACATACAGCTCAGATAAAATAAATCTCAGATACAGCTCAGATAAAACAAATCTTAGATACAGCTCAGATAAAATAAATCTTACATACAGCTCAGATAAAACAAATCTTACATACAGCTCAGATAAAACAAATCTTACATACAGCTCAGATAAAACAAATCTCAGATACAGCTCAGATAAAACAAATCTTACATACAGCTCAGATAAAACAAATCTTACATACAGCTCAGATAAAACAAATCTTACATACAGCTCAGATAAAACAAATCTTACATACAGCTCAGATAAAATAAATCTTACATACAGCTCAGATAAAACAAATCTCTGATACAGCTCAGATAAAATAAATCTTACATACAGCTCAGATATAACAAATCTTACATACAGCTCAGATAAAATAAATCTTACATACAGCTCAGATAAAACAAATCTCTGATACAGCTCAGATAAAATAAATCTTACATACAGCTAAGATAAAACAAATCTTACATACAGCTCAGATAAAATAAATCTTACATACAGCTCAGATAAAACAAATCTCTGATACAGCTCAGATAAAATAAATCTTACATACAGCTCAGATAAAACAAATCTTACATACAGCTCGGATAAAATAAATCTTACATACAGCTCAGATAAAACAAATCTCTGATACAGCTCAGATAAAATAAATCTTACATACAGCTCAGATAAAACAAATCTCTGATACAGCTCAGATAAAATAAATCTTACATACAGCTCAGATAAAACAAATCTCAGACACAGCTCAGATAAAATAAATCTTACATACAGCTCAGATAAAACAAATCTAAGATACAACTCAAAATCTCAAACTAGCGATGTTGTATTTACCATCTTGGCCTATGTATTGTTAAACTAAATATATCTAGTAGTGGCAGCTAGCAGACAATGGATTCATCCATAATCTTAAGCGACTTTGTTTGATAAAGAACAAAAATTGTTTTGTTGTAGTGGAGGGAGTAGAAATGACGGTCATATGGATGGAAGAACGGTCGTTTATTTCTAAACTTTTGCTTCCCCTAATTGTTTGGCATCGTAAAAGATCCCTCCAAGGTATGGCTTACTGCGGCAGAAATAATTACAGCTAGAATTCAATATGGCTCTGAGTGACTCGGGTTACTTTAAGGTCTGTAACTTCTCAGTACCCTCAGGCGGACAACGTCAGTACACACGCTAGCGTAACAAACAAATTAAACAATGATGGCCTTAATCTTTGTTTTTGTGTATGTGTTTGAGTGTGTGTCTGTTTGTGTGAGAGGGTGTGTGTGTGCATGTGCGTGCGCGATTTTTTTCAATTACATGTTTGTTTCGTTGGTTTAGTTTTTGATTTTGTATCTGCATTTAAAACATGAACTACAATTTAAAAAACAACAACTAAAAACAAACAAACAACATAATGAAGTAATAATAAAACATTGACCTACAATAAAGGTCCAATAAAGTAATAATAAAACATTGACCTACAATAAAGGTCCAATGAAGTAATAATAAAACATTGACCTACAATAAATGTCCAATGAAGTAATAATAAAACATTGACCTACAATAAATGTCCAATGAAGTAATAATAAAACATTGACCTACAATAAAAATCCAATGAAGTAATAATAAAACATTGACCTACAATAAATGTCCAATGAAGTAATAATAAAACATTGACCTACAATAAAAATCCAATGAAGTAATAATAAAACATTGACCTACAATAAAGGTCCAATGAAGTAATAATAAAACATTGACCTACAATAAATGTCCAATGAAGTAATAATAAAACATTGACCTACAATAAAGGTCCAATGAAGTAATAATAACCAATTAAAGTAGAAATTTTGAAGTAACCCTTTCAGACTACAGCGGTCCATGGGGCAAATGAATCAGTGTTTACAAGTTTCCGTGGCTACGATATAGGCCTACTCCGGGTCTAGATTGCCTAGAAGCCTTCAATTTTCCTCAACTAATGTTAGATACCCATGAATGGAAGTATTTGTGAAAAACCCTGGAGTTGACCAATACTCATACATCGTTCAACAATCATTGACCTGAGTCGCTATACCTTCGTACCCCAACATTGACCTACAGTACTGGACAAAAGAAAAAATAATAAGATATTGAACAAAAGAATGGAAAGAAGAAATTATAACAAGATATTGAACTACAATTAAGACAAAAGAAATAAAAGCAAGATATTGAACTACAATAATGACAATAGAAATTATAACAAGATATTGAACTACAATAATGACAATAGACATTATAACAAGATATTGAACTACAATAATGACAATAGAAATTATAACAAGATATTGAACTACAATAATGACAATAGAAATTATAACAAGATATTGAACTACAATAATGACAATAGAAATAATAGCAAGATATTGAACTACAATAATGACAATAGAAATAAAGCAAGATATTAAATTACAATAAACAATGATTAATTAAAGTAAATTAGAATTTGTGTATTTAATGAAATATTATTTACTCTTCTAACATTATAAAAACGTAAATGCCTCTCTTCATTAACTTTAAGCGTGCCAACCCTGTAATATAATAATTAGCTATATGTAGAAATATTCTCCATTCTACAGCCTCCAAATGTTACTTTTTTATAGTTTAATGTCAAGCTATAATACCATTATAAAATTGGAAGATAACATAGGCCACCAATAAACTTTAGTCTAAGGTTTAAGGGCAAGTTAGGCTTCCATTATAAAAATGTAAGGTTTGAGGGCAAGCTAGTCAACCATGATAACATAAATCTACAGTCCCAAACCGAATGGGCAAATTCTAATAATTATGCTAATGACTAGAGCTAGACTTTTCATGTATCACATCTCTCCATGCTATTGAATTTATAAGACTATAATAAGAATAAGATGGATCGCTTGCTCTCGTTTTGGAGCGTGACCAGCTAATAACGTTGTCCTTAAATGATAATAAATGACTCCTAAACGTGCCTAAAGACTTCCGTTGTACAACTTTCGATTTTAATCTGAATTTTCAAAGTGAATTACTAAACCGGAAGTCTACAAGACCGGGTGCGATCGGAAATTCCAAAACAGATTATTTTAAGGATTCTTTAGTGGGTAAGTGGGAAACTCGGAAGTTCCGAGTACGAATCATGAAAAATATTGTTCCGTTTTCTGAAACTGTGCATTTTAAAACTGTTTTATTGAAGCGTCATTAGTAACCTTGTAATAATTTTTTTTATACTGAAAATTTGTTATAATTCAAAATATAGTAAAATATTATGAACAGTGATATTCTCAATTAAAGAAAAGACTGTTTTAAAGAAAATTATACCACTGTCTGCTAAATGGCTGTGTGATGCGTCTAGTGTGACAGCACTATGCTAGCTGTCACCGCTGGCTAGCAGTGTAACTGTAAAAGGAGTGCAATTAGTAAGTCTCTCTTGCCAGTATATAGCCTCTCCACAACAAGTACTATGCAGTACTTCCTCGTGGTGGCAGATGTACACTGGAGCTGCGAGGCTCCAGGCTGAACTGCAAGGATCTCGGAGGAGGTTTGGTCCCTAGATGTGATGCAGGCATGGTCCGACGGCGTTCGGACACGCCCTGCTGCCCACAAACCAAACCCCTTGCTATAGGTTAATAGCCGCACTGCCTTGTGTGTGTCCTGGGAGGGACCAAGGCTAAGGGAGTAAACCCTGAAAGAAAATCCGGAGTGGAGCCCCATAGGCGGATGGACAGTGGTATAACCTCTGCTTTCCGACAAACTCCTACAGCCATCTGGCCCCAAACTGTGACGGTTACCCATCCCTTTGGACCCTGCCAGCATGGTAGAGAGGGGTTCTTGTCGCCTGGGCAGCTCAGGACCCGCTAATATTTGCCCAGGCTTTTCCCTAAGAAATGAAGAGGTCACCTTCATTGCGACATTCACTGTCACAGAAACAACACGGAGAGTGGTAGTCACCGGTTATAAGTTCATGGCCGATTGACGTAGGTTGGAACGTCAGGGACCACTCTTGACGGTAGGAGGGGCTTTTTGCTCCATTGGATAGATACTGCCTGCATCAAGCCGAGCAGCCCTCGGACAGTAAAGTGCTACCCCGCCACAAATTGCCTGCATCATTGGGTGTATGGTGCTTAGATAAATATCGACAAGCAAGCTGTCAATCTTGCTCAATCCTAGCAAAAAAAAATAAAAAAAAATAAAAGGAAATCTATTATTATTCTTCGTTTTGGAAGCTGGAACATAAGGACACTGTGTCCCGGCTTCAATGCAGACCCAGATTCTGTCAATGACCTTCGAGTGAGCTGGACAGACTCGGGATAGATATCGCCTGTCTACAAGAGACGAGACTGGCTGACAGTGGCTCAGTCAAAGAGAAAAACTACACCTTCTATTGGCAAGGAAAGACAAAACAAAGCCCGAGAATTCATGGTGTTGGCTTTGCTGTAAGAAATAACTTAATATCCTGTGTTGAGATGTTCCCAGTTGGCTATGAAAGGCTGATACATATGAAGTTTACCTCTCCACAAGGCAAAGTCAATCTAATCAGTGCCTATTCCCCAACTCTTTCCGCACCTGACGATGAAAAGGACATTTTTTTCAAGCCACGGAGGACGCGATCACATCCATCCCCAAATCAGAACACCTGTACTCACTTGGTGACTTCAATGCGAGAATCGGCTCTGATGGTGATGCATGGCCAAACTGTATGGGCTCGCATGGAGTTGGCACAAAAAATGACAACGGCCAAAGACTGCTGGAATTTTGCAGTGTTCATGGGCTTTGTGTAACAAACACATATTTCTCTTGCAGAGACTCTCACAAGGTATCGTGGCGCCATCCACGCTCAAAACGGTGGCATCAGTTAGATCTCTGCATCACTCGGAGGACAGACCTAAAACGTGTTCTTCACACCCGCTCATACCATAGCGCAGACTGTAACACAGATCACTCGCTGGTGGTCAGTAAGGTCAAACTAACGATTAAAAAGACGTACAGGGCCAGCCAACACAGGTTTAAACGTATAAATACAAGGCAAGTGAACGACCCAACCAAATCCGAGCTTTTCTGTGAAATACTGAAGGAATCAATCAGCCCACAGGATGGAGTAGGGATAAATGGCATCTCTGCCAAGTGGGAAAAGCTGAGAGATGAAATCTATAACTCAGCACTAAATGCCTTTGGCCCACAAGAGAGAAGACACGTTGACTGGTTTGACGCAAATATCAAACAGATGGAGCCTGTTTTAGAAAAGAAAAGAACAGCGCACTGGACTTACAAGGCAAACCCTTGTCCCGAGACCTTGCTAGACCTTAAGACTGCTAAAAAGAAAAGCAAGCAAACTGCTAGACAATGCGCCAATGACTTCTGGAGAGATATATGTAACAATATGCAAGTCTAGCCCTTGGAAATAGCAAGGCTTTACATGATGGCATTAAGGCTGCCCTGGGTCCTGAAATGTCTAAACCCGCACCCATTCTATCTCAGGTCAGGGGAAAAAATAACTGATCAGACTAAGCAGCTGGAACGATGGGTAGATCACTACCTTGATATCTATGATACGCAAAACTCAGTGGTCGATGATGCCCTGACCTTCTTACCTGATCTATCAGTACTGGAGTCTCTTGATGAAACGCCAACCTTAAATGACCTTAGTAATGCAGTAAACAGCCTCAAAAATAGAAAGGCCCCAGGAAGTGATGGCATTCCTGCAGAAGTAATAAAAGCCAGCAAGTCAATTCTGATCCCAGAACTTCACGAACTTATCTGCCTGTATTGGGAATCTGGCTATGTGCCAAAAGATATGCGTGACGCAAGTATCGTTACATTATATAAGAACAAAAGGGACCGCAGCGACGGCAACAATTACATAGGTATCTCCCTCTTGAGCATAGTTGGTAAGATCTTTGCAAGAGTGGCACTATCAAGGCTGCAGGTGCTGGCATCTAGAGTCTATCCAGAGTCTCAGTGCGGCTTCAGAAGCGGCAGATCCACTATAGACATTATCTCCTCCCTTCGACTGCTACAAGAGAAGTTCCGTGAGATGAATAAGCCATTATACATTGCTTTCGTCGATCTAACTAAACCATTTGACATGGTCAGCAGAAGTGGACTCCTCAAACTCTTGACAAAGATAGGATGCCCTCCAAAACTGCTCTCTTTCATTGCTTGTTTTCATGAGAATACCAGGTGCACAGTGAAGTTTAATGGAGCGCAATCAGAGCCCTTTGAAGTCCGCAGCGGCGTTAAACAAGGCTGCGTACTTGCAACCACCTTGTTTGAAATATTCTTCTCATGCCTACTGCACTATGCTTATGGGGACTGCAATGGGGGAGTCTACCTTCACACAAGGACATCTGGAAAGCTCTTCAACCTAAACAGGCTCAAAGCCAAAACAAAGTCTGATAAACTTCATGACGCATGCCAAAAATTTGGCCTTAGCATTAGTCAAAACAAAACAAAGGTACTGGCTCAAAACGCTGCAATTGTGCCATGCATCACTATTGGTGGTCATCCACTAGAAGTAGTCGACGAGTTCTGCTACCTTGGGGCCAAAATCTCAAGCTACGTGCTCCTAGATGGGGATGTCAATTGCAGAATAGCTAAAGCCATGGGCACTATGGCAAAACTAAAAAAACGAGTCTGGATGAACTCACTGCTCACACGCTCGACTAAGGCACTAGTGTATCGAACATGCGTTCTGAGCACCCTGCTGTACGGCAGTGAAACATGGAGCACATATTCCTGGCAAGGGAAAAAATTGAGCACCTTCCATCTCAAGTGTCTCAGAAGCATTTTAGATATAAATTGGCAGGACAGGGTTTCAAATGCAGAGGTCCTACGAAGAGCAGGGTGTCAAGACATTCGTATTACTCTCAGTAACAGACGTCTCAGCTGGCTAGGTCATGTTCGCCGAATGCCACAGGGTCGACTTCCACAGGACATCCTTCACGGAACATTAGCTTCGGGACAGAGACCTGCTGGAAGTCCAAAACTGAGATTTGCGGATGTCTGCAAAAGAGACATGAAGCAACTCCAAATTGACCCAAACAGTTGGGAGATCATGGTGCAGGATAGGCCCACCAGGAGGGCAGGAATCAAAGAAGGTTCCAGGCTTGCAGGAGAGGAGCGCGCCAGGAACAAGAGGGTGGAGAAAAACGTGGTCCCCTCCGCTACCTTTATCTGCAGCCAGAATTACCGTGCCTGTACATCCAGGATTGGACTCTTTAGCCACATGAGGGCATGCAAGGGAAATAGATCGTCTCACGAGACGTAAAATGCCGACGACCACTGATCTATATATGTTTTGAAATGTTAGCTCTTCAGTTTATAATGGTTAAGATTAACCAAACGGGAAATATCCGAGATGACAATTTGGTGCATTTATAAACCTTTTTTTTTCACTGTAGCATCATTAATAACAAAACAGAAAAAAGTATCAGAAAAGCGAAATTTATAATATATTGTGGCCAATCCCTCATTTTCGGCATCTACAGCTGCCATTATAGTGTAATTATCTAAAATTGCTTTAATTGAAAATAACATTTCCAATAGGCCTATTTATTTTTCTGTATAAATGCTATTAAATCACTTATCTATTTGAAATGTTTACAAAATGCTTGTCTGAAAATGTACGTAAAACATTAAAAGCGTGGGCGACGAAACTTAAAAGGAAATGCTACAATGTAAAATTACTCAGCATAAAGTTATATTCAACTACTTGCTGATTGGTTATTTATTTTTTTCTGATTGGTTGTTCAGATACGCAACGATCTAAACATACATTTACACCAATAGGCAAATTATCTAAAGTGTTTTTATCAAAAAAGCCTAAAATTTATTATCATAAAATAAACGAAATGGGTTACTTGCATCCAGAGTTGGTCCTTCATGATCTTATAGCCGATTCTACATGCATCCACAGCTGGCTCTACATGTACCCATAGCTTGCCATACAAGCACCCACTGGCCTTACAAGCGCCCACAGCTGGCTCTACATGCACCCTTAGATTGCCATACAAGCACCCACTGGCCTTACAAGCGCCCACAGCTGGCTACATGCACCCATAGCTTGCCATACAAGCACCCACTGGCCTTACAAGCGCCCACAGCTGGCTCTACATGCACCCATAGCTTGCCATACAAGCACCCACTGGCCTTACAAGCACCTACAGCTGGCTCTACATGCACCCATAGCTTGCCATACAAGCACCCACTGGCCTTACAAGCACCCACAGCTGGCTCTACATGTACCCATAGCTTGCCATACAAGCACCCACTGGCCTTACAAGCGCCCACAGCTGGCTCTACATGTACCCATAGCTTGCCATACAAGCACCCACTGGCCTTACAAGCGCCCACAGCTGGCTCTACATGTACCCATAGCTTGCCATACAAGCACCCATAGCATCCATAGCATACATGCAATTGTAGCCCTAAATAATAATAATATTTATTTATATAGCGCTTCTATCCATGTTATTTTAGCATGCTCAATTAGCGCTAAAAGATTTTTACGTCCTCAAAACTCCATGGTTGGATTTGGTTGACAGTCCGGTGAAATAACCACATGACCAGCCGGGAGAAGGGGCAAACTGTTTAAGGTAGAAGGAAAATAGTGCACAGTAACGGAACGATAGCAAGCCCATGCTAACCAGCGCACAAATAATGCAAAATACCAACTTTTACTTTGGAAAAACTAATCTTTTATATAGGCCCTAGTTATCATTGATCCAATACAATAAATGTGAGGGAATAAATTATAAAATCTTACTTTGCGACACATTTCAATGAAGCTAAATTATTCTCTATAAGTAGGTTTTAAACTTAATACTGTAACGTACTAATACAGTAGACCAGGGGTCGGCAACCTTTTGATAATAGTGTGCCAAAGTAGAATTTCTAATTTATTCAGCGTGCCAACAACCTAACGATCAACACACTCTTTTATTGTAGATGAGACTCTAAATTGTCTTTTTCGAAGTCTTGAGCGTGCCATTAAAAATCGCTCGGCGTGCTAAATCTGACACGCGTGCCATAGGTTGCCGACCCCTGCAGTAGACGGCTTCTCCAAACAAGCTCGGGCTGCCGCCCCAATATACCACTATAGCGTGAACATGTCTTGTGTACAATCTTTACAGGCCTACTTTCATGACCCAGTAATCATGATTTCGTTGCCCGCGATCGAGTAGTGACCCGTCGTTTGTTAGGCCTAAACTTTGTTATAATAATAATTACTTAGACCTATAAAGCACTGCATAATATGCACTATTGGTTCCATCATCTATGGTTGATATTAAATATTTTAGGGTTGATATAATTATAAAGTAGGGCTTCTGCATAACTATCATAATATGCAATATTTGTTCCACCATCTAAATCTATGGTTGATTTGATATATTCTAGGTCTTACTCTTGAATTAAAAATACTTCTGGATATATTGTTACGAATATCGGTCATAGAGGAATGACGTAGTAAGGCATTGACCTCTTACCAAGTGCGTATTAGAGTCCAAGGTTTGACCTTTATGCCCTGAGGGCAGTTTAAATAAAATAATTCGTCCAACCCCGTGGAAATTGGAGGATAATTCTGGATCGCAGTATTCTAGAGCGCAAGAGGTTAAAATGCGCATTAAGACCCTGTAGAATCTTCGATGATCGTTTTTTTTGTAAAGTCCCCACCTCCTTAAAGTTAGTTCAGTTTGAAAGTTTGTAGAGTGAAGTCGCTATATTGATACTTGTATATTTCATGTCATTTTATTGAAACACTTATGTTGCCATCAGTTGATGCATTTATTGATCGTTTATATTGAGTCTACAATTTAAATAAAATTGTTTATTCAACAGCTGGAGTTGTTTGATCTATCATTGTTGAGAAAGGTGTTGAAGATAATTATCACGAATATAACTACATTACTGCATAGACCTGTCAGTCAAGGACCCCCTAGCTTGGGCTACAGATTAGCAGAATCTAGAGACTTCTAATAAAGATACAACTTTATTCATTGAATCCGATTTAACGAGTCGTAATAATAGTCATCATAGAGACAGTCCATAACAATATTCTAAGTCTTACTCTTGAATTGAAAATACTTCTGGATATATTCTAGGTCTTAGGCCTACTCTTGAATTGAAAATACTTCTGGATATATTCTAGGTCTTACTCTTGAATTTAAAATACTTCTGGATATATTCTAGGTCTTACTCTTGAATTTAAAATACTTCTGGATATATTCTAGGTATTACTCTTGAATTGAAAATACTTCTGGATATATTCTAGGTCCAACTCTTGAATTTAAAATACTTCTGGATATATTCTAGGTCTGACTCTTGAATTGAAAATACTTCTGGATATATTCTAGGTCTTACTCTTGAATCTAAAATACTTCTGGATATATTCTAGGTCTAACTCTTGAATTGAAAATAATTCTGGATATATTCTAGGTCTTACTCTTGAATTTAAAATACTTCTGGAAATATTATAGGTCTTACTCTTGAATTGAAAATACTTCTGGATATATTCTAGGTCTAACTCTTGAATTGAAAATACTTCTGGATATATTCTAGGTCTTACTCTTGAATTGAAAATACTTCTGGATATATTCTAGGTCTTACTCTTGAATTGAAAATACTTCTGGATATATTCTAGGTCTTACTCTTGAATTAAAAATACTTCTGGATATATTCTAGGTCTTACTCTTGAATTTAAAATACTTCTGGATATATTCTAGGTCTTACTCTTGAATTTAAAATACTTCTGGATATATTCTAGGTCTTACTCTTGAATTGAAAATACTTCTGGATATATTCTAGGTCTTACTCTTGAATTTAAAATACTTCTGGATATATTCTAGGTCTTACTCTTAAATTTAAAATAAATCTGGATATATAATCTAGGTCTTACTCTTGAATTTAAAATACTTCTGGATATATTCTAGGTCTTACTCTTGAATTGAAAATACTTCTGGATATATTCTAGGTCTTACTCTTGAATTGAAAATACTTCTGGAAATATTCTAGGTCTTACTCTTGAATTGAAAATACTTCTGGATATATTCTAGGTCTTACTCTTGAATTGAAAATACTTCTGGATAGATTCTAGGTCTTACCTTTGAATTGAAAATATTTCTGGATATATTTTAGGTCTTACTCTTGAATTGAAAATACTTCTGGATATATTCTAGGTCTTACTCTTGAATTGAAAATACTTCTGGATATGTTCTAGGTCTTACTCTTGAATTGAAAATACTTCTGGATATGTTCTAGGTCTTACTCTTGAATTGAAAATACTTCTGGATATATTCTAGGTCTTACTCTTGAATTGAAAATACTTCTGGATATATTCTAGGTCTTACTCTTGAATTGAAAATACTTCTGGATATATTCTAGGTCTTACTCTTGAATTGAAAATACTTCTGGATATATTCTAGGTCTTACTCTTAAATTGAAAATACTTCTGGATATATTCTAGATCTTACTCTTGAATTGAAAATACTTCTGGATATATTCTAGGTCTTACTCTTGAATTGAAAATACTTCTGGATATATTCTAGGTCTTACTCTTGAATTGAAAATACTTCTGGATATATTCTATGTCTTACTCTTGAATTGAAAATACTTCTGGATATATTCTAGGTCTTACTCTTGAATTGAAAATACTTCTGGATATATTCCAGGTCTTACTCTTGAATTGAAAATACTTCTGGATATATTCTAGGTCTTACTCTTGAATTTAAAATACTTCTGGATATATTCTAGGTCTTACTCTTGAATTTAAAATACTTCTGGATATATTCTATGTCTTACTCTTGAATTGAAAATACTTCTGGATATATTCTAGGTCTTACTCTTGAATTGAAAATACTTCTGGAAATATTCTAGATCTAACTCTTGAATTGAAAATACTTCTGGATATATTCTAGGTCTTACTCTTGAATTGAAAATACTTCTGGATATATTCTAGGTCTTACTCTTGAATTGAAAATACTTCTGGATATATTCTAGGTATTACTCTTGAATTGAAAATACTTCTGGATATATTCTAGGTCCAACTCTTGAATTTAAAATACTTCTGGATATATTCTAGGTCCAACTCTTGAATTTAAAATACTTCTGGATATATTCTAGGTCTTTACTCTTGAATTTAAAATACTTCTGGATATATTCTAGGTCTGACTCTTGAATTGAAAATACTTCTGGATATATTCTAGGTCTTACTCTTGAATCTAAAATACTTCTGGATATATTCTAGGTCTTACTCTTGAATTGAAAATAATTCTGGATATATTCTAGGTCTTACTCTTGAATTTAAAATACTTCTGGAAATATTATAGGTCTTACTCTTGAATTGAAAATACTTCTGGATATATTCTAGGTCTAACTCTTGAATTGAAAATACTTTTGGATATATTCTAGGTTTTACTCTTGAATTGAAAATACTTCTGGATATATTCTAGGTCTTACTCTTGAATTGAAAATACTTCTGGATAGATTCTAGGTCTTACTCTTGAATTAAAAATACTTCTGGATATATTCTAGGTCTTACTCTTGAATTTAAAATACTTCTGGATATTCTAGGTCTTACTCTTGAATTTAAAATACTTCTGGATATATTCAAGGTCTTACTCTTGAATTGAAAATACTTCTGGATATATTCTAGGTCTTACTCTTGAATTTAAAATACTTCTGGATATATTCTAGGTCTTACTCTTAAATTTAAAATACTTCTGGATATATAATCTAGGTCTTACTCTTGAATTTAAAATACTTCTGGATATATTCTAGGTCTTACTCTTGAATTGAAAATACTTCTGGATATATTCTAGGTCTTACTCTTGAATTGAAAATACTTCTGGATATATTCTAGATCTAACTCTTGGATTGAAAATACTTCTGGATAGATTCTAGGTCTTACCTTTGAATTGAAAATACTTCTGGATATATTTTAGGTCTTACTCTTGAATTGAAAATACTTCTGGATATATTCTAGGTCTTACTCTTGAATTGAAAATACTTCTGGATATGTTCTAGGTCTTACTCTTGAATTGAAAATACTTCCGGATATGTTCTAGGTCTTATTCTTAAATTGAAAATACTTCTGGATATATTCTAGGTCTTACTCTTGAATTGAAAATACTTCTGGATATATTCTAGGTCTTACTCTTGAATTGAAAATACTTCTGGATATATTCTAGGTCTTACTCTTGAATTGAAAATACTTCTAAATACTTCTGGATATATTCTAGGTCTTACTCTTGAATTGAAAATACTTCTGGATATATTCTAGATCTTACTCTTGAATTGAAAATACTTCTGGATATATTCTAGGTCTTACTCTTGAATTGAAAATACTTCTGGATATATTCTAGGTCTTACTCTTGAATTGAAAATACTTCTGGATATATTCTATGTCTTACTCTTGAATTGAAAATACTTCTGGATATATTCTAGGTCTTACTCTTGAATTGAAAATACTTCTGGATATATTCCAGGTCTTACTCTTGAATTGAAAATACTTCTGGATATATTCTTAGGTCTTACTCTTGAATTTAAAATACTTCTGGATATATTCTAGATCTTACTCTTGAATTTAAAATACTTCTGGATATATTCTAGGTCTTACTCTTGAATTTAAAATACTTCTGGATATATTCTAGGTCTTACTCTTGAATTGAAAATACTTCTGGATATATTCTAGGTCTTACTCTTGAATTGAAAATACTTCTGGAAATATTCTAGATCTAACTCTTGAATTGAAAATACTTCTGGATATATTCTAGGTCTTACTCTTGAATTGAAAATACTTCTGGATATATTCTAGGTCTTACTCTTGAATTGACAATACTTCTGGATATGTTCTAGGTCTTACTCTTGAATTGAAAATACTTCTGGATATGTTCTAGGTCTTACTCTTGAATTGAAAATACTTCTGGATATATTCTAGGTCTTACTCTTGAATTGAAAATACTTCTGGATATGTTCTAGGTCTTACTCTTGAATTGAAAATACTTCTGGATATGTTCTAGGTCTTACTCTTGAATTGAAAATACTTCTGGATATATTCTAGGTCTTACTCTTGAATTGAAAATACTTCTGGATATGTTCTAGGTCTTACTCTTGAATTGAAAATACTTCTGGATAAAGGTAACATTTGATTCATAATTAACACATAAAAGGAAAAAGATAGCGATGGCGTTAGAACAAAGCGTTCAAACTAAATTAAAACACAACTAACGATCAAATGTCACGAGACGTCTGCCATCTTGTTTTTCATTCATCTCTCGTCTTAGGTTTCCTTGTAACAAATTACCGACTAACCAATCAGATCCGTCCGATAAGATCACCTTGCAGGAAGTCACCAACCAGAAGCGTGCGGACATGTCAATTAAAAAAACGGATCACCTTTCAAGAGATGCCACTTGTACGCCGGTCTTCAAAAAAGTCAAGAGTTCATGTTTTTTTTATAATATTTCTATGTAAGCAAATATTTAAAAAAAGTTTGTGTGTGTATGTGTACGTGTGTATGTGTGTATATGTAGTGTGTGTGTGTGTGTTTATGTAAAGGGGAGGGGTTGGAGAGGGTGTCTACGGGTGACAACATCTAATGAAGTGTTCAGATTTAAATTTTGATGTCACCGACAAGATGGGAGTGTGTCGCTACACGTGCTTTGCGCTCTTCAGAATTTGTGTCATTATTTTGTAAAAGCTCCCCACCCAGCCCCAGTTGTTTTTAAAAAAGAGACGAAGGCTTGGTTGTTAGTTACTTCTTCTTAGTCAATAGTTGGGTGTATGTTGCAAATAGAAGGTGTATATTAGAGGATAGATGGCGTATAGTGTACGGAAGAGGGGTGTATATTGCAGGCTACAGGGGTGCATATTGAAGGATAGAGGGTGTATATTCCAGTGTAGAGGGGTGTATATTCCAAGGTAGAAGACTGAGAGGAAGACAGAGAGAGGGAGAGAGAGAGAGGGAGAGAGAGAGAGAGAGATGGTTTTGTGTGCAATTTATGTTGCTAGTGATTGAGGAGAGGGAGTGTGAGATATTTAAAAAGATCAATGTATATCTAAATATACAGATAGAGAGAGAGAGGGAGGGAGGGAGATTTTATAGAGGAGATAATAAATGCATAAATAAATGAGAGAGAAAGTGACAGTAAGAATGAGAGAGAGAGAGAGAGAGTGAGCGAGAGTGGAGGGTGATATTGAAGTAGAATAATAAAGATAATAATAATAATAATAATAATAACGGTGCTTATATAGCGCATATCCCGTTGGTGACAGTTCTATGCGCAGACGACAGTTACAGAATACAGACAGACAACGAAATATATAGTAATACGCTAATTCTGCTGACGAAATAGGTGAGTCTTCAGCCGGCTCCTGAAGGTGTCATAGCTAGGGCTCTGGCGAAGCTGTAGTGGGAGGTGATTCCAAGCGGACGGTCCTGCGTAGGAAAATGAACGTTCACCAGCGGACACTAGCCTCACACGAGGGATCCGCAGAGTAAGCGCGTCAGATGCCGAACGAAGTGGGCGGGACTGGGTGTAGAGCTCCATACAAGAGCGAAGATAATCCGGGGCGCAGTTATTCAGGCACCTATAACAGAGGGAAGCCAGCTTATATGAGATCCGGTTGTTGATGGGTAGCCAGTGCAGAGATCGGAGCAGAGGATTGATATCATTTGACTTCTTCTTCTTGAGAACTAGTCGGGCTGCGCAGTTCTGGATACGTTGGAGTCCTTGAAGGGAGGAGGCCGGGAGACCAGCCAAAAGCGAATTACAATAGTCCAAGCGGGAAAATAGGAGAGAGATGATGAGCTTAACACAAGCTTCCTTGGTGAGATAACGACGGATGGCGGCAATACGACGCAGATGGAAGAAGCAGAAGATGGAGAGAAAGTACCATTAAAAGAGATAAATGTATATAAAATATATATATATATATATATTATATATATTGAGAGAGAAAGAGAGAGAGAGACGAAGTCCTAGTTTTTAAGGAGATTAATGTAACCCTCTCTACCTCTCGTTACAAACTTCTCAATTCCCAGTCTTGTATCTACTCTAGCATTTTTCTTTAACAACAATAGTAAGTTCCATTATGCACGTTTAAAGTCACACTCAGTGAAGAAGATCTTTCTTTAGTAACCTAAACAATGAAGTTATTTTATCTAACAATACCTCACTCAGTTACTCAACTTGAATGTTTTATAGCAGACACACAAACAACAAGAAATAATTGTAACGTTTTACTGAGGAAAACTTATATAACACAATAATCAAATTTGAGCTTTACCCCGGGACATGTAAGTTTCACGAAATAATCGCCATAGAAGCGATTTTCCTTTTTTTTTTACATTTTTTAAAGACAAAATGTGTATTTAATTCGCGCAAAATTTGGGATGTCAGTCATTTTGTAGTAAAACAAAAATTTTGTATTATAGATCTAATATATTTTTGCAAATTTAATTAAAGTAACAAATCTTTATATTATTTGATCAGTAAAAAGCTAAATGATGAATTACAAAGTAAAAGACTTCCACTAACTAGACCAGGGGTCGGCAACCTTTTGTTAACAGTGTGCCAAACTAGGATTTCTATGTCATTCAGCGTGCCAACAGCCTAAAAGTCAACCTTCTCTATTATACTTTTAAAAATGTGTTTATAGGACAATTAATTTAACTCCGTAGCAAGAACAACGCCAAAGCAAAGAAGATTTGTATAAAAAATCGTTAAAACGTTTTACATTTAATACAAAATTAAAGTTTTTGGGATTATCATCGTTTTTATTTGCATTTATATCAAATGCAGTGCTTTTTTTGTAAAAAAAAATAGGTGCCGGTACTCAGTGATGGATTGCCTAACTTGTAAAGCAGTTTCGCATTTTATATTTAATTCTTATTGCGCGCAATTTTAAAATAATTTAATTTTCACAAATTAATAATATAATAAATTAATAATAAACGTTAAAATACAAGAAAAGTAATAATTTTTTCCCCACATTGAAAAAGGTGACGGTACGCCGTACCGGTGTGTACTGTCACAAAAAAGCACTGATCAAATGCAATACTAAACTTTCAGATTTATGGCAATTATTGTCTAAACATTATCATTTGGTAGTCTAATATTTTTTTTTCTAGTAATAGCTATAAATTCTTTATATTTTGATCTCTGCATAACTGAGATTTCATCTTAGTATTTTTTTTTTTTATATTTTTTTTTTCAAATTTATTTTCAAATATGTTTATTTAAGATTTTACATGTACAATCTCATATATTTTACGATGAAGAAAAGAGGATAGAAGAACAGTACTTATCTGTTACGAATGGCATATAATGTTCTCGTTAAGCGGGAGAGATACGCAGTAATCATACAAACTGGGTAGTTAATGTAATGTTTTAAATTATACATATAAATTCTTTATTCATATAATATTGATAAAGTTTGGTCATTTCAAGTTATAAATTGTAAACCTTTTATTCTTTTATAAAAGTAAAAAGAGAAACATATTAAGATAAGATAAGAATGGGCATTTCCTATAGCGCTTCTATCCATGATATTAAATTAGCATGCTCGGTGCGCTCTTTGTGTGATTTGCAGTGGCAGAAGTATTAGTTCTTTTTGAAAGATTCTTTTGTCCCAGATTCTCTTAGTGCCTGAGATAAACTGTTCCATAGAGAAGGCGCCACTGATTCAAATGAGCGCACTCCCAGATACTTCTTTTTGTGTCCATCCAAACTGGGAGTTTTGAGGAGTGACTGAGATGAAGAACACAGCTCCCAAGATGGCTCATGCCTTGATATAAGCTCTCGAAGATTAGATAAGAAGAAGCAATGCCCTTGATGCATCCGTACGTAATGGACATAATTTTGTGCTCTATTCGCTTCATCACCGGGAGCCAGTGGAGATCTCTTAGTGTTGGGGAGATATGATCTTGCCTCCTCACCCTCAAAACAATGCGCGCCGCGGTGTTATGCACTCTCTGTAATCTCTGCACCTGGTTCTGTGGCAAACCCCACAGGCAACTATTGCAGTAATCCAAACTGGACTGGATAAGAGAGACTGCTACGGTATTGGCCATCCTTTTATTAAGTTGAGGTCGCAGCTGACCCAGAAATATTAGCGCAAATAAAACGGGCTTATTAACTCCCTTTCATTAAAACACGTTTCCCCATTTGATTCAATATTGATGGCGAACAAATTAATGTTTTATAATATAACTAAATTAATATTAGGCCTGCTGACTAATTATTATTATTTTATATAAATCCAACATTACAAGATTTAATTATTAGAGGATTAAAATAAATTACGTTAAACAGTTGTAAATAAACATTTCCTGAATTGTTCCTCAATTTAAGGAGTTTATCTTTAAAACATTAATAATTACAGAAATCACATAATTTATGTCCAGTTTAAATGCAAATCTATTTTAATGGTCCTTGTAAATGCAAACTCGCTGAAATGTATCGCTATGTCATTCAGAAACATCGGCTTCAACTTCAGAACGACTCCTCATTCAGAACAAGAAAATGTTTTTCATCAATTAAAAAAACACCTCTTGGAAGTCTCTCGCGTGCCAGTGAAAATTGCTCTGCGCGCCAAGTTTGGCACGCGTGCCTTAGGTTGCTGACCCCTGAACTAGACAATAGTCACATTACACAAAGTACAGAATACTAACTATTCTCTACACATACTTGGTGTATTTAATTTGTCTTGTGAATTGACAGACATAATGAAAGGAAAAGTTAAAAGATTTTGTGAAATATGCAAGTACAATTTTTAAAAGTAGAAATAAGGAATTTTAGATTCTAGAGCAGACATTGTGTTTCTTATCTTATATAAACCCAATTAATGTTATTGTTACAACTAAATACTCTGCTCACATTAGGAATCTATTCTTGTTTTATAATACTATTGATGATTATTTCTATTTATAATGGTCCAACTAAGACTGATTTTTAGCGAGCTCCTTCACTTTGGCACACTGGATGATGGCCAGCCTTCAACGTTTAAACCTATAATCACTGCGTGTCTGACCCCGATGACTTGTCCACGAGCTGACCGTTCGGACCTTTCCCCTTCCGTTTACTGCTCGTAAAGTTGCCAGAAGTGCCACACGGCTGCCAGACAGACGTGGCGTACAAGGGTGCTGAAGCGACGGGGGGCGTGCATTCCTCCCTGTCTTATTAGTCTTTGAAATATGACCGGCATTCGTCCAGGGTTTGACCACCAGACATAATGGAACGAAGATCTGGACGCGATGAAACATTATTTGGGTGGTCAGTGCTAAGCTATTAATCATTGTCATTTTGACGTTTGAGAAACTTTTGTCGTCTTCCGATCTTTAGTTGTTGTTTTCTACTGGAGTATTAACCACAGATTAAAGTGATTAGAGACTCTGGCATTATACGTTTCTAGACAGCTTATGGGGATCAAGAAAAAAAAAGTACAAGGCATTATTCATTTTAAACAATAATTTTATTATAATCGAAAGACGATAAACTAACCCATAAAAATTTTATTATACTACCTTTCTTTGTAAACTAAGTTTATATTTCATTTATATTTTGATAGATTAAAATAAATATAAAAGATATCATACCTTATGAATTTCAACACTAAAATTTGCGCTTCCTTTTTTTTCTAGCTTTGGCCCGCAAAAAAACATAAAAAGTTGGACCGGCTTTTCAGCGTGAAACCAGTCCATAGACCATTTATCTATGAAGTGTTTGTTAAATTTAAAAACAATATTATAATTAAAGTATAATTAAGGTTTTTTTAACTGAAAATTTGATAGAATGTCTGCAGTCTGCTGCCCAAGTTTCAGCTCGATTGGATGACGGGAAGTGGTCGAAAAATCGATGCAAAGTTTTACAAGCACTCAATCAACCAGACAGACAGTACGAGTTAATAGAAAAATATACTTTAGTTGCACATCGTTTGCATTTAGTACCAAAAAAATATTTTTTTAAATGATAAATTGTGGGAATTGAAAGGGAAAATGTCTTTCAAAGCGACTCTAGACTCTAGGCGCCAAAACGTTTTCGGTAAAGCATAAAATAAAATTTAATTTAATGTATGATATTCCAACAAAACTTACAGCAAGATAGAAACAAAATGTTGCCAGTGTATAGATCAGTGTATAGATCTAAGTGTATAGGTCAGTGTATAGATCTAAGTGTATAGATCAGTGTATAGATCTAAGTGTATAGGTCAGTGTATAGATCTAAGTGTATAGATCAGTGTATAGATCTAAGTGTATAGATCAGTGTATAGATCTAAGTGTATAGGGCAGTGTATAGATCTAAGTGTATAGATCAGTGTATAGATCTAAGTCTATAGGTCAGTGTGTAGATCTAAGTGTATAGGTCAGTGTATAGATCTAAATGTATAGGTCAGTGTATAGATCTAAGTGTATAGATAATTATATAGATCTAAGTGTATAGGTCAGTGTATAGATCTAAGTGTATAGATCAGTGTATAGAACTAAGTGTATAGGTCAGTGTATAGATCTAAGTGTATAGATCAGTGTATAGATCTAAGTGTATAGGTCAGTGTATAGATTTAAGTGTATAGATCAGTGTATAGATCTAAGTGTATAGATCAGTGTATAGATCTAAGTGTATAGATCAGTGTATAGATCTAAGTGTATAGGTCAGCGTATAGATCTAAGTGTATAGATCAGTGTATAGATCTAAGTGTATAGGTCAGTGTATAGATCTAAATGTATAGGTCAGTGTATAGATCTAAGTGAATAGATCAGTATATAGATCTAAGTGTATAGGTCAGTGTATAGATCTAAGTGTATAGGTCAGTGTATAGATCTAAGTGTATAGATCAGTGTATAGATCTAAGTGTATAGATCAGTGTATAGATCTAAGTGTATAGGTCAGTGTATAGATTTAAGTGTATAGATCAGTGTATAGATCTAAGTGTATAGATCAGTGTATAGATCTAAGTGTATAGATCAGTGTATAGATCTAAGTGTATAGGTCAGTGTATAGATCTAAGTGTATAGATCAGTGTATAGATCTAAGTGTATAGGTCAGTGTATAGATCTAAGTGTATAGGTCAGTGTATAGATCTAAGTGTATAGATAAATGTATAGATCTAAATGTATAGGTCAGTGTATAGATCTAAGTTTCTAGATTCTCTATTTCATTTAATATTATTTTTGTTTTACCACCCACTAGCACTATATTATTTATTCATAGATTCACTGTACTTAATTGCATACGGTTTGACAGAATAGCGCTTTGGGTATTACAGGTTTCACAAACTACACATAACAACAAGGTAAAATGTGAATATAATAAAATACACTAACTAAAAATTACCGCTGATGTCTAATTTAACAAATAAAAAATGCAATATAATTTTATTATCAGGACAGTTTTATACAGCTCTAGATATCTTCGGCCATTGCACATAATAATGAACACTCTGAGACATAATGAAGCAGCCCCAGTCCACATACCCCCTCCCCTAACCATAAAATAAAAAGGTTGCTATGATATTTTGCACACAAGAAAATTATACTGAAAACAAACTGTATTATGAGTGAATTGCATTTATTTGTGTGTTCCCACCAACTGAAAACCACACAATAAAGTTATTAATTTGATTTTTTTTTAAATCCAAACAAGTCCGTTCTTTTTGCTTCGTCCATGGCTTCAATCTGTTTAATTATTGATAAGAGATTTTGTTAAATCAGCTTTCTTGCAAATTATAACGTGAACCCATTACAATACGCATTATCTACATTTTAGTTCATTTTCTGCTTTTTGTTTTTAGGTGGAAAATGCGAAATCGTTGGAAGAGCGGAGATATGACTGAAAATGTAATGTTTTGTCAATTGCTTAACGGCTATGTGAAACGTTTCTCATCAATAGGTCGACGGTAAGTCGCCAATTAGCCGTCCGACAGTACGGTCGCCCACCAACAAGAAACATACATACATATTATGCAGAATTATCAAAAGGATTTTAAAAAATAAAGATTTGCACATTAATAGGGGTTTTCCAATTATCAGATGTTCAACACAAGTACTGACTTTGTGAGAAGTACTTCAAATAAACACATCACACAACCTCTGATGAGTAAGTAATTAGTAGTTGCATAAAAGAAGGATTGCAAGGTGGGATAAAACAGTAAAACTTGCATTGGATTACTCTGTTGACGTGAACAAATTATTTTATCTAGACATCAATCTTAAAAACTTAAAATTATCTTAAATGAATTATAATATTTAATATTTCAAGTATTTCAGTATTGATAGTCATCATCATAATCAATCCCAATGATGACCGTTGAGGTCGTTGGGGGGAGTGAATGGACACTTTGGCAGTCAACTTTCTCCAGTTTTGCCTATCTTGCGCGGTTGTCAATAGTTGAATCAACTGCAGCCTTGTCCAATCCTTGACATTGTCGAACCAGCATCTCCTTTAACGGCCTCTCCTACGCCCACCTTCCACCGTATTGATAAAAAAACAAACATTAGGCATTAGGCCTATTGAGAAAAAGTAGTTATTATTCTTGAGAGTTAGACTAGTCTAGTCTAATAAGTTGTTTTTTTTAATCAGTAAATGTCATAGCAAAGGATGTCAAACAAAATTGCACTGAAACCAAAATAAAGATGAAAAATAATTCAAACTTGACCATCTCTGGTGCGTAATGCGTTTGAAGACAATGTAAACAGTGCCAATTGGCTATCTTTCCCTTTAAATAGTATACATTAAAAAAATAATGTCTTTCGTAAAACTTTCGTGATCCAGATCTCATATATAGACAATTACATGAACAATATGTGATAATCTCGTAGGCTATATAGATACATCTGATCATGCCATTACATGAACAATATGTGATAATCTCGTATATCGATACCTCTGATCATGCCATTACATGAACAATATGTGATAATTTCGAATATAGATACCTCTGATCATGCCAGTACATGAACAATATGTGATAATCTCGTATATAGATACCTCTGATCATGCCATTACATGAACAATATGTGATAATCTCCTTTATCGATACCTCTGATCATGTCCCTACATGAAAAATATGTGATAATCTCGTATATAGATACCTCTGATCATGCCAGTACATGAACAATATGTGATAATCTCGTATATAGATACCTCTGATCATGCCATTACATGAACAATATGTGATAATCTCGTATATCGATACCTCTGATCATGTCCCTACATGAACAATGTGTGATAATCTCGTATATAGATACCTCTGATCATGCCAGTACATGAACAATATGTGATAATCTCGTTTATAGATACCTCTGATCATGCCATTACATGAACAATATGTGATAATCTCGTATATCGATACCTCTGATCATGTCCCTACATGAACAATATGTGATAATCTCGTATATCGATACCTCTGATCATGCCATTACATGAACAATATGTGATAATTTCCTATATAGATACCTCTGATCATGCCATTACATGATCAATGCGTGATAATCTCGTTTATAGATACCTCTGATCATGCCATTACATTAACAATATGTGATAATTTCGTATATAGATACCTCTGATCATGCCATTACATGAACAATATGTGATAATTTTGTATATAGATAGGCCTACCTCTGATCATGCCATTACATGAACAATGCGTGATAATCTCGTATATAGATACCTCTGATCATGCCAGTACATGAACAATATGTGATAATCTCGTATATAGATACCTCTGATCATGCCATTACATGAACAATATGTGATAATCTCCTTTATCGATACCTCTGATCATGTCCCTACATGAAAAATATGTGATAATCTCGTATATAGATACCTCTGATCATGCCAGTACATGAACAATATGTGATAATTTCGTATATAGATACCTCTGATCATGCCATTACATGAACAATATGTGATAATTTTGTATATAGATAGGCCTACCTCTGATCATGCCATTACATGAACAATGCGTGATAATCTCGTATATAGATACCTCTGATCATGCCATTACATTAACAATATGTGATAATCCCCCCCCCACCCCGGGCAACGCCGGGGCATTTTGTTTGTTTATAAATGAGTGTTAAGAGTGTGGGGGGGGGGAAGGAGCATTCGCCCTTGCCTATATCTATGCCAATGCTAAAATTTTAACAGCCTATAAGAGTTCAATATAGCTAGGCACTATGCCTATTATTATTTTATATTAACCTACATTACACACATTTTGCATTACGTTTTATATCTTACAGGAAGAAAAGACTAACAGTAAAGGATTTTCACTTTGAGGTAGGCCTACTGATTTCAATGAGTTAAGTTTGACGACCATAGCCATCGATGGAAGCTAAAGTTGACATGTTATAATTATAAGTCATTCAGGTGTACACAGACAATAAAGATTAACTAGAACAACAAAACCAGTGTTTTTATGATATCAAGACGGTGTCTGAATCAACGAACAATGAAATAATATCTTACAAAAGTGAAACTAAAGTCTAGCTCCTAAAAATTCAATCTGATATCCGTCTTTTTTTTAAATCAAACTGTGTCATCCCAAGGTCAGCGGCCATGTTAAACGCTCTTTTCGACTTATTGACTGACCTCATGTTCACTCTTGTAGCCATCGTCGCCAAGATATTGGATTCGGTATTAACTGGAGTCAGAGATATCAGCCTGTTCCAATTAGGCATTATAAAGGCCGTGCTCGAATTCTTCCTGAGTCTACTCCGCTAACCAACCATCGATTAGGATCGGACACAAGCCCAGATCAATGTGTCCATCCCTCTTTCACCCCATCTCCCACTTTTTTCTTTATGTCTCCTAGTAAATCTATCAGTATTTTGTTTTGTTCTCCTCATTAGAATATTTTCTTAGATAACCATCACAGAAATATTAGGCCAGATGAATAGATTTTAAACAACTGGTGAATGCATATTTTATTATCTAATGAGAAATGTATGGTTATAAGTGAGCATTGAAATATTTATCTTTGTTAAAAATATTAATTGTTATTATTATTATTATAGAAATGTCTTTATATGACATTAATGAAGGCATTTTATTTATTTTTTTTCCTATCTTTTCTACGTAAATTCTCAAAAGAATGTAGCCTAATGTAAATCGACAATATTGACATGAGTTTTTGGTAGACTTGTTCAATGCCGTCAATGTATACATTACCAATGATATTACCTTTACATCACCTATCTATACATCACCAATAGGTCCTTGTACAATATATACAAATGTATACACCACCCATGTGTATAACGAATACAATAGAAAGGAAGCTGTGGTTTACGTGAGTCAGCCCGGTGTACCATTACGGCGAAATCATGTTTTAAATCCCTCGTTAGTACACAGTCACCTATACTAAGCTCTAGAACAGAACAACCTAATGTCTAACAGTGTTTTCACGAATAAAGACTGGCTTAATCAGCCACTGAAAAATGGTGAAATTGTTTCAATGAAGAGTGTGATACTTTTGTTAACTTTCTGAACAATAATTCGAAAATTGTCTATAGTAAGCTAGTTCGGCAAAATACTGTTGTTGTTTGTTTGTTGTTGTTTTTCTATATTCCGCTTAAAATTTTTGATTCTATAATCCTAAAATCTGTGAACAAGGTTAAAAATATTGTCTAACTTATACACGGTAGATAGGTCTTATGTTTAATGAGTTTCTGAACATTTTTCATATCAAATTAAAATTAAACAACACTTTATTTGTTAGCCGTGCTGTATATTAATTGTTACTTCTATAAATGTTCATGAAAATGGTTAAAATGTTTAAAAAAATTCATTGCATGTTTAACATTTTCACCACATTATTAGTTCATGACACTACATGATGCCATTTAGCATATATTTTAAACTGTATTTTTAATTCTGTTTTAATTCCTATATAGCCGTGACAGTGTTGATCTCGCCCAAAGTTATTTCAAATTTGTATTATTCTGTATAAGCCTAAAATAATTCCAATTAAGTTAGAAATAAAAACTGTATTACTGTATAGTGAGTATAAACTTGATATGCTTATTATCTAATGTTATAATGACATGGGGCCTAATGACATGGGGCCTAATGACATGGGGCCTAATGACAATTGAAAGCAATACCAGCACACTTGTGTTGTTGATAGACTAGGGTGGTTTAAATATCTTGCAACAATGTATTTATTGATATATGTTTTTATTCCTTAACTAACTACTTACATTGTTAACACATATATATTGAATGCTGTTGTACTGGTTTAGCAAATATTTATGTTAATGTTTAAGAAAATCATTTATGTTTTTCTATGAGCAATAAACATTGTTTTTTTTAATGTTTTTCTTTTTCAATTTGATAATTTCATTTCACAGTTCAATGCCTTGCTGACAATGTTGATTTTAGCTAACACGATTTTGTCAATTGCTTTGTATTGCTTGTATCAAGTTCATGACTAGTATCAATTGATATTGAATACTCTTATTGTGTTGATTTTATTTCAGTTAAGTGTGTATTGTTGTTGTTTTTTAATCACAAAGTACATTTTATTGACTTAATATTCAGTGTATTGTGGTTTAAATGTATTGCTCTAAAAAAAGCTGGAAGGATGCTAACTCAATTAAAGTTGATTTAAGTTTTAGACTCTCAAATTAAAGTTTCAAGTATAAACTACTATTTCATTTCAATCTATTAAGTAAATAAGATAAATAAATAAATAAAATAAATGACACATGTCAAGAAATCCTAAGTATTTAAACCAACATTTGGTTCTTTGTGTTAACAAAATAGTGCAGTGTTTCCACACTAAATCTCTCTAATGGCATCTCCTCCTTTTATAAATATATAGCCCTATAGATATATAGATAGAGAGACTAAATATAGGCCTATAGTGAGAGAGAGATAGAAAGAGAGAGAGACAGAAAGAGGGAGACAGACAGAGAGACAGAGAAAGAGAAGAGTATTCTATATATTTATACTGACTTTGTTTTTAGCACACTGTAGGCTAGAATAGATTCCATTTTTTTTTCTTCTAAAACCAATGGAAAATAAAAATGACAAAAACTAAGAGAAGATGTCTTTAAGTAAAATGGCGGCTGAGGCTTATGTCTACTTTGATTAACAACTGGTGGCTTATGTCTACTTTGATTAACAACTGGTGGCTTATGTCTACTTTGATTAACAACTGGTGGCTTATGTCTACTTTGATTAACAACTGGTGGCTTATGTCTACTTTGATTAACAACTGGTGGCTTATGTCTACTTTGATTAACAACTGGTGGCTTATGTCTACTTTGATTAACAACTGGTGGCTTATGTCTACTTTGATTAACAACTGGTGGCTTATGTCTACTTTGATTAACAACTGGTGGCTTATGTCTACTTTGATTAACAACTGGTGGCTTATGTCTACTTTGATTAACAACTGGTGGCTTATGTCTACTTTGATTAACAACTGGTGGCTTATGTCTACTTTGATTAACAACTGGTGGCTTATGTCTACTTTGATTAACAACTGGTGGCTTATGTCTACTTTGATTAACAACTGGTGGCTTATGTCTACTTTGATTAACAACTGGTGGCTTATGTCTACTTTGATTAACAACTGGTGGCTTATGTCTACTTTGATTAACAACTGGAGGCTTATGTCTACTTTGATTAACAACTGGTGGCTTATGTCTACTTTGATTAACAACTGGTGGCTTATGTCTACTTTGAGTAACAACTGGTGGCTTATATCTACTTTGATTAACAACTGGTGGCTATGTCTACTTTGATTAACAACTGGTGGCTTATGTCTACTTTGATTAACAACTGGCGGCTTATGTCTACTTTGATTAACAACTGGTGGCTTATGTCTACTTTGATTAACAACTGGTGGCTTATATCTACTTTGATTAACAACTGGTGGCTATGTCTACTTTGATTAACAACTGGTGGCTTATGTCTACTTTGATTAACAACTGGCGGCTTATGTCTACTTTGATTAACAACTGGTGTTCTTCTTCTCTTAACCAGTCTGCAAATAAGTAAAATGGCGGCTTATGTCTACTTTGATTAACAACTGGTGTTCTTCTTCTCTTAACCAGTCTGCAAATAAGTAAAATGGCGGCTTATGTCTACTTTGATTAACAACTGGTGTTCTTCTTCTCTTAACCAGTCTGCAAATAAGTAAAATGGCGGCTTATGTCTACTTTGATTAACAACTGGTGTTCTTCTTCTCTTAACCAGTCTGCAAATAAGTAAAATGGCGGCTTATGTCTACTTTGATTAACAACTGGTGTTCTTCTTCTCTTAACCAGTCTGCAAATAAGTAAAATGGCGGCTTATGTCTACTTTGATTAACAACTGGTGTTCTTCTTCTCTTAACCAGTCTGCAAATAAGTAAAATGGCGGCTTATGTCTACTTTGATTAACAACTGGTGTTCTTCTTCTCTTAACCAGTCTGCAAAGCAGTTTGCTCTCTTGCAGTCAATGTCAGACAAACTGGCATTGTTAATCTGGGTTTTCCTTGGTGGCTTTCTTTCAAACCCCGCAGTTCAAGAGAGTTTTCGGTTCTGCGCCAAGCACCTGTGAGTGGTACTCCGGGATCGGGCTGCATTGTGCTGAGGTGGGGCTGGCCTATGGTCTGATCTCCGCCATCCACAGAGCTCTCCAAACGGCCATGACACTCAGTTGTGCCATTTATAGTTTTTTTTCATATTCTGGGAATACTCTGTGGAATTGTTACATCATGGACCAAAGCCCCTTCACGACTTTACACCTACCCATCTCCATGCTACCAATAACAGAGCCGCGAAAAACCTTTATCCAGGGCAGTGCAATCTGGACCTCCGTCGAACAGCACCACAAATGGAGTAGGCCTACAAGTCTTACGTGCCCTGGTTATACCCAATGCACAACCCACAACTAATCGCCTTTTACGACATGCAAGCAGCAAGTGGGACTTAGCAGTGGGATTATTCTTTCACCTGGTCATTTCCAGGACCCCGATACCCACACGGGGGACAACGGGTGTTCATATCAAGAAATGTGTTACTACTGGGTAACCTGCTACAATGCCCGTCTCTTTGGCTTTCAATGTAAGCTTAATGTTTTTTAATTAAGATCTCATACTAAGGGAAATAATTCATTTTTTTCAATAACTGAGCTATAGGCCTAACTGTAGGCTATAGGCCTAGGTACATGTAGCCTATAGTTCTTTGTTTTAGTTTTCGGCACATCAACATCGAAGGTTATATAAGGCCTTGTTGTTAACGTTGTTGTCGTGTTTTTCTTGTATCCATTTTATTATTCTTATTTTTTTATAGTCTGTAATACAGTTTGATGTCTTTAATATAGTTTATTATATATTTTGGTTTAATTTTGCTGAAAAGTTCAGTGATTTAAAACTCTAATATTTTTTGGAATGGTCTCCCCTTTTCCGGAAATTATTATACGCATGTGCAAGAGACGTAACTAGGGAAACTAGCCTAAGTACAATAGCCAACTCAACAAAATCTGGTTTATGACAATCTTTGAAGTTTCTGAAGTTGTTCCTTTCATAACTTGTACATATAACTTATAACATATAACTTGTACGAATAACTACAGAAGAACAAAAATGACAACGCAGGTCGAAGGGCCATTTAATTATACAGCTACAGGTTTTCTCGGCGATCAGCGGAATTCTATGCTACGTAATGAACTTCATTTAAGGGTAAAATTACTTTTATTTACTTAGTAATTAATAGGCCTACTAAATAGTTAAATAGGCCTAGTAAGTAGGCTTAAGACTAACTTTGTCACTAACACTACTAACAGTTACACTAACTAACAGTAACTGTCGACTTCTGAAACTAACACTAGACCTACTCGCTACAAACATTAATTATAGGATAGGCCTAAGGCCGCGGCCATAGTACAAGCGACAGAGCGGGACTGGGCGAGAGCGGGATAAATTATTATTAACATTTCTGTTACTGCGGCCATAGTAAGAGCTGTTCTCGCGCGGATCTCGCTAGCTATGGGCGAGAGAAATGTTTTCGATCATTCTTCTCGCTTATCGCTTAATGAATTAACTTAATGCCAGTGAAATTGACTCAGGCTGGCCTACAAAACATAACACAGACCACGTGTTTTGTCTTAGCCCTTTGAGAACAAAAATGGAAGTCGATGCTACGACGGAGTTTATATCTCGTGTACAAGAAATGCCACTATTGTGGAAGAAAGACCACAAACATTTCCTTAACAGAGTTACAAAAAAGGAAAGCATTTGAGAACTTTCGGAAATAACTCAGATTTCAGGTAGCCTAAGTTTCACTTTCACATCACAGAAAGAGTTTATTTCAGCCAATCTGCGGTATTCTACCTTATCGGACTGTCAAGCTAGATCTAGATCTGGGCTAAAACAGTAAATGCGGTTGACCATACGGAAGTATGGACTTCATTATTATCAAGAACACGAAGGATTTTAAACACGGTCACTCTCTCTTTCTCCCTCTATATCTCTCTGCATCAGCAATACCTTGTAAGACAATCGAGAAGAACTTTTTATAATTGAAAAAAATAGAACCAGAATTTTGTGGAGACTTGATACGGACGTGTTTCCCGTCGATAGCCCCGATTACGTTTGGGAAATTGCATTTGAACTTCTCGCTAGAGGGACGCTTCAGAAACTCCCGCTTGACCCCAGTGAAAGTATGGCCGGTATCGACTTTTATCGGCTTCCTGCTAGCTTGCCGCTAGCATAAAGTAGGTCACAAATATGGCCATATGAAGTTTCTCGCTCAAAGTTCATGTCTCGCTAGTGTCTCGCTAGCTGCAGCTCTCGCTTGTACTGTGGCCGCGGCCTAAGTCCTAAGTTATAGAAAATGAGGTTTTATGGTGTATTGCAGTAGGCCTATAACTCCTATAAGTCCTATAATCATTAAAATTGTGGGTGGCATCCAACAGACCTCAATTAGTCAATTGAATGGTGATTCTTGACTTTATACATTATAGGCTAATTTATAATTATGTCTCTAACTAGGTGACTCTGAGTGGTTCTGATGCCAGGTTTTCATTTCTGTACCCATGGGCGGCCATGGGCCTCATAAGAGACTGGTGAATAGGTTCACATTAAAAATACACCAGAGGGTGAACACGAGGGGAGTTCCTTAGTTAATGAAAAGTAGTGTAGTGCAAGTTATTAAGGCGTGACGTGGGGTGGCTTGTCTTGGACAGAACCTTGGTGAGCCCCCCTCCCTCAATCCACCCCTTTACATCGTTACGCCTCTACGCCCTAGACAAAATGCCTGAAGACTCGGCCCTAGACAAAATGCCTGAAGGCTCGGCCCTAGACAAAATGCCTGAAGGCTCGGCCCTAGACAAAATGCCTGAAGACTCGGCTCTAGACAAAATGCCTGTAGACTCGCCCAGTTTTTATTGAGATATTTTAAAATGGATGTCAGGTTTCTGTAGGTTCATTTTGAATCAACCAAAGTTGGAATTTCTGAGATACCCTTGTCAAACACGGTTAGAGATTTTGGCTTTTTCATTGACAATGGTTCCTCACATGAGCTCATTCGTTGTTAGGTCTTGTTAATATCCTTATAAAAGCTGAATTCCCCAGTGTTGCCTGGGGGAAAATTAAATAGGCCTCTATATAAGCTACATATAAAAATTGCATTAACTACAATGAACATTTAGGAAAGAAATTTAACATAAATATTGTAATTGGTTAAAACTAGGCATCTTTTTGTTTAACAAAAAGCCAGATTCCCATGTGTTCCCCATGGACAAAAATACATAGGCCTATAGCTAGAGATATAAAAGGTATAAACTATAATGAACAGAAAGCTATAATAATATTTAAATTATAATTATTATTTATTTACTGAAAACATTTAAGAAAGTAATTTTAAACAAATATTGTAATCAGGTTAAAATAAAAGCATGTCTTTTTATTTAACAAAAAGCTAGGACTATCCCTGTAGATGAGAATTGAACACCTGTCACCCGCATCTTTCTAAAATATAATTATTAGATTTTGCTTACTGAAAACATTTTAGGAAAGCTTAAAATCCTAAAATTGCTTTACAATCTTTAAAAAAAAGTAATAGTAATGGAAATTTTTTTTTAAAGTAAAAAAAGGAAATCTATCATTTGGGAATCGAACCCAGGTCATACACATGGCAGTCGGATACACTAATCATGCAGATGAATCAATATTGCAAAAGTAAAATATGAGACAATAAGGTCACATGTCTTTAAATTAACCAATGGGAATTGGAAACTACAAGCACTTTATGTATAAAAATTACTTATATTTACATGCTTTGGGTCAGTTACATCCTCAACTTAATAAAAGAACAGCCAACAAAATTGCCTTGCCATCTCTTTCATTCAGTCATGACTTGATTATTATAATACTTGTCAGGCTACATGGGTGGCACCTATCTTAGGGAGACCACCACAACTAAAAGGTCGACCTTCCTCATTAAAGTCAATAATCAGGGTTCCTAGTGTCATTTCATTAGGCACAAAAAAAGAAGTCATCAGGAGTGTGCTCTTTTGAATCTATGTATATATATATAAGTAAATTTATACAGTTTTTTTAATGCATAGCACATCAATGTGACATCAACAGAGGGATGAGGACCCCAAATTTGCACAGCATTTTAGCCAACTAATTAATTTAATTACTTTAGCAAGAGCACAAATTTACAGTAAAAAATTTTTAAGAACCTTTAAATAATAAATTACCAAGATAAAGCACAAGGACAAAACCTAAAATTCTTCTCATGAAGATGCCTAAACCATACTTTAAAAAAAAGCATCTGCAACCCACTATAATCAATTACCAGGTTTAAGCAATGAGAGAAAAAATAAGAATTGTCACACTAATCTAATAGGGTAGATCATAGAGAAATAGAATTGTCACACTAATCTAATAGGGTAGATCATAGAGAAATAGAATTGTCACACTAATCTAATAGGGTAGATCATAGAGAAATAGAATTGTCACACTAATCTAATAGGGTAGATCATAGAGAAATAGAATTGTCACACTAATCTAATAGGGTAGATCATAGAGAAATAGAATTGTCACACTAATCTAATAGGGTAGATCATAGAGAAATAGAATTGTCACACTAATCTAATAGGGTAGATCATAGAGAAATAGAATTGTCACACTAATCTAATAGGGTAGATCATAGAGAAATAGAATTGTCACACTAATCTAATAGGGTAGATCATAGAGAAATAGAATTGTCACACTAATCTAATAGGGTAGATCATAGAGAAATAGAATTGTCACACTAATCTAATAGGGTAGATCATAGAGAAATAGAATTGTCACACTAATCTAATAGGGTAGATCATAGAGAAATAGAATTGTCACACTAATCTAATAGGGTAGATCATAGAGAAATAGAATTGTCACACTAATCTAATAGGGTAGATCATAGAGAAATAGAATTGTCACACTAATCTAATAGGGTAGATCATAGAGAAATAGAATTGTCACACTAATCTAATAGGGTAGATCATAGAGAAATAGAATTGTCACACTAATCTAATAGGGTAGATCATAGAAAAATAGAATTAAGTTTTATCAATATTTGAATATTCATGTATAAAAATATAACCATTAACATAAAACATAGCCACAAAACTTCGAATGGTTCTAAATCAGCATCAATAACTGTAAACTAAGGACTTCAATAATATATCTATACACTGTATATACTCGCGTATAAGTCGCACCCGCGGATAGGGGCGAAGCCACAGGGGGGGGGGCTGTGGGGGGCTAAATATTTGTTACGCGAAAGTTCAGCCCCCCCCCCTGGAAAAAATTTCTGGCTTTGCCCCTGCCCGCGGATAAGTCGTACCCCTAGTTTAAGATTATTTTACTTTTTTGTTGTCATTTACCCGCATATAAGTCGCACCCTGACTTTCAGGGTGCTTGAACTTTGACACCCTGATAAATTGTGTAGCGTACTTTGCCCTCTGTTTGTGACATAGATAGAAGAACTGACATGCTCAAATTATGCATTGAAGAAATTTTTTTTTACAATTACCAAACAATCTGAAGTATAAGCCACACCGTTGTTGAAGCTGCAGATATACACCAGAAGGTGAAATGCAAATTAAATTAAATTTCATCTGCATAAGTCGCACTCAAAATATGTTTGGTGTACTTGTATAATTGATTTTATCCATATTTATATTTTTCACTGTTGCTGTTTGTGAATTTTTATTTATTTGTCGCATGGAAGATCAAATAACACCTATCAGCTATAAGCTATATATATCACTATATATTACTATATATTACTATATATTACTATATATTACTATATATTACTATATATATATATATATATATATGTAAATATATATATTATTATCCATCATTTTAAAGCCTGAAAGCCCAGAATACAAATAATAAAGTTATAAAGACAACTGACTTTCCAATATGTTTAAATTAGAAATTTATTGATCTGGAAATTGTGTTAGTTTTACTTTAGCAATGCTACAAAATGAAATAGCATAAAACACAAAATATTGATACAGTTGATACTTTTATTACAAATAAAGTCACATAATATAGCCCACATATATAAGTAAATGTGATGTGTTAGGTTATTTAATTTTTATTTAATAAAAAACAAAACACGATAATTTTGCACCAGTATGCCATTAGGCTTAGGAATAAACCATGTGCAGACAAAATGGGTACTTTGTCGGACATAGGGGCGTAAATAAGAAATATTTGGGAAACACTAATCTACAGAATGTTGATATAAAAGTCTAAAATAACCTTTTTTTGTGTTGAATTAAATTGTAAACAAAACCATATTGATAAAAAAATATTTTTTTAAATATTCGATAACATTTCAAGATGTTTTCATTTTTTACGAGTCTAGACTTACAGTACTGCTTACGGTAGGCTACATGTCAATTTCAGTTGATATCTGAACCTGCTCCTTGCCCAGTATTCTATATTGAATGATATTATAAATATAAACATATATAGGACCTAAGCTATTATAAAGACTGATATTAGCTCTAAAAGCTTATAGCCATAGCTGTAAAAAAAGAACTTTTTTTTTCATTAAATTTACTAGCTACTAAACTAGGTGTGTTTTTATCATACATTTTGTTAAAGCACCTGAAACTCCTCAAGAAATGATTAACTAGATCAAATTCAGAAAAGAAGTTCAAGGTTCTTACCTTATTGACACACAAAACAGTGCATATATAATTATTGATATATTGATTAAGATTAAAAAAGCATGCCACACATTTGGTTTTTACCTTGTATGTGTATGTATACATGGTCATTGTCCCATATTCCCTTAAAAGTTTTACGTTTCTTATAAGTATAACTTTACAGACGTTCCTTCTAGATAGAAGATTATTCCCTTTCTCTATGTGTACTAAATAAGATTATTGCCCCTATTCCCTGTCTCTATGTGTACTAAATAAGGTTATTGCCCCTATTCCCTGTCTCTATGTGTACTAAATAAGATCATTGCCCATATTCCCTATCTCTATGTGTACTAAATAAGGTTATTGCCCCTATTCCCTGTCTCTATGTGTTCTAAATAAGGTTATTGCCCCTATTCCCTATCTCTATGTGTACTAAATAAGATCATTGCCCATATTCCCTATCTCTATGTGTACTAAAAAAGGTTATTGCCCGTATTCCCTGTCTCTATGTGTTCTAAATAAGGTTATTGCCCCAATTCCCTATCTCTATGTGTACTAAATAAGGTTATTGCCCATATTCCCTGTCTCTATGTGTTCTAAATAAGGTTATTGCCCCTATTCCCTATCTCTATGTGTACGAAATAAGATCATTGCCCATATTCCCTATCTCTATGTGTACTATCCATCCCTGTGGCACTACAGCCCATGTAGGGCTTTGGCCTGCTTCACCACCTCCTTCCATTCGGGCCTATCCCTGGCTTTCCTTCGCCAAGCCCGTACACCAAGCTTTTGCAAATCTGCTTCTACAGCTTCAAGCCATCTTTGTCTTGGTCTGCCCCTAAGCCTCTTTCCTTTTGGCCTCTGGTGATGTGCTGTTCTGGCTGCTCTGCCTTCTGTCATTCTTTCCAAGTGGCCTGCCCACCTCAGTCTGCCCTTCTTTATTTCAGCTACCACCGTTGGATCCTTGTACAGGGTGTACAGTTCTTCGTTTGTCCTTGACCTCCAGCCATCTAGGTCTTGCACAGCTCCATATATCTTCCGCAGCACTTTTCTCTCCCAGGTATTAAGCAGGGCTTCAATGGATTTTGTCATTGTCCATGTTTCACTGCTATACATCACCACTGGTCTTATTATGGTTTTGTATATTAACTTCTTCGTTATTTTTGAGATGTTTTTGCTGAGGAATACATTTTGGAGGCTGAAATAGGCACGATTTCCTGCAGCTATTCTTTCTTTTTTTTCAGGTAGTATCTCATTCCTTTCATTAAGGCTTGACCCTAAGTATTTGAAAGTATCTACTCTTTCAAATGTGTGGTTCTTGGTTTTGAAGTCTTCCTTATCTTCTTCCTTTGTATCATCCCTCATCAGTACCATGTACTTTGTTTTGTGGTCATTGATCTCAAGTCCTGCCAGCTTGGAGGCATCTTCCAGCTCTGTAAGAGCTTGTTGTATGGCATTTTTATTCTTTCCAAGCAAGGCTATATCATCAGCATATGCTAGATACTGCAGAGGTTGGCTATATAGAGTTCCGCTGGGGCGTATGCCTGGGGCTTCTCTATTGAAGTATTCTGTTATCGTCCCTCTAGTGTCTATGTTAATGTTTCTTATGACTCTCTCTAGTACTAGGTTGAATAGCATGCACGATAGTGAGTCTCCTTGTCGTAGTCCTTGTTGAATTGGGAATTCACGCGAGTACTCTCCCTGGGCCTTGACTTTACTTCTAGATCTATGTAGGGTCATGTATATTAGTCTAGTTAGCTTATTAGGGATCCCAAAGAATTCCAGTGTTTCATATAGATATTTTCTATTGATACTATCATAAGCCATTTTGTAGTCTATGTAGAGCTATCTCTATGTGTACTAAATAAGATCATTGCCCATATTCCCTATCTCTATGTGTACTAAATAAGATCATTGCCCATATTCCCTATCTCTATGTGTACTAAATAAGGTTATTGCCCCTATTCCCTATCTCTATGTGTACTAAATAAGATCATTGCCCATATTCCCTATCTCTATGTGTACTAAATAAGGTTATTGCCCCTATTCCCTGTCTCTATGTGTTCTAAATAAGGTTATTGCCCCTATTCCCTATCTCTATGTGTACTAAATAAGATCATTGCCCATATTCCCTATCTCTATGTGTACTAAATAAGATCATTGCCCATATTCCCTATCTCTATGTGTACTAAATAAGATCATTGCCCATATTCCCTATCTCTATGTGTACTAAATAAGATTATTGCCCCTATTCACTATCTCTATGTGTACTAAATAAGATTGTTGCCCCTATTCCCTATCTCTATGTGTACTAAATAAGATTATTGCCCCTATTCACTATCTCTATGTGTACTAAATAAGATTGTTGCCCCTATTCCCTATCTCTATGTGTACTAAATAAGATTATTGCCCCTATTCACTATCTCTATGTGTACTAAATAAGATTTTGCCCCTATTCCCTATCTCTATGTGTACTAAATAAGATTATTTCCCCTATTCCCTCCCTGTATGTGGCACATTGGCTGAGCAGCAGCACATTTGAGTGGCACACCATAGGATCTGGGTTCAACTTCTGGAGGGTTTCCCTGAGTCTTCCCAGCTCTGTTTATGACAATAGATAAATCAAAGAAATGGCGGCTGGGCATGTGCTAGCCACATAATTTGCTATTATGCTGTGACTATGGAATATGGTCAACACTGTTTTACGGATCAATTTGGTCTGACAGGGCTACTTTACTTTTTTCCTCTTTTCCTATTAGATATCTAAGTTCAAATCTAATCTTGATTAAATATTTTTTTTATTCTGACTAGTATCTCTTCCCATGTTCAAATGACATTCTGAAAGAAAGAAAAATTATATACTTTTTTTAAGTGTATAAAAAATAAAAGTGTATTAAGATCTTTTTCTTTCTGAGTATTTTAATTGATTGTGGTAAGTTAGAAATTTTTTTTTTATAGTTTTGCATATTAGTTATTTACTTTTTAATCATCTTTCCTAGACTTCTATAAATTGAGTGAACTTACACTTGTTAGTTGTGCCATTCACTTTTTGGAACTTAAGATTTGTTTTCTGAATTTCCACTATTTTATTGTTTTCTTTGCCTAAGGCTATGTTAAAGCCATTAATTGTGCAATCCAATTTGTAAAACATACATAGCATTTGGGCCACCTCAGTAATTTCATCTTATAATTCACAATTGTTAAGTTAACCAGCCAACTAATAAATGCTTATGGAAAGGGGCAGGAATAAATCCACTGAATAGAGGTAGCCTCAAATGATCAAAAAATCATATCAGTGTGATAAAATATGCTGCCGGTAAGTGGCTAATTGTGTGCCAATAGAAACTTCTTTTGTTAAAACCTACTTTGAACAATATGTAGTTCCATTTAAAATAAAAATTGTATAACAACTACAAAAAGATTTTTTTCTTAATACAGGACAAAGTTGGCCACATTAAAACTCGAGGGTATCAGCTGCCAAACAAAAGCTTTGTGTACGGTATACCTAATGAAAACAGAGATTACACAGCAGCAAATGGTAAACTATGTTGACAACAAATTTAATCATTTGGCCCTTAATTTGGCAATACTTGATGTACAATTCTCTTCACTGAAATTTTTGGATTTCTTTTTGGCTGGATTAAAGCAAAGTATCGTACATATCTATATTGAAGTGTAATGTAACAAAAAAAGGTCAACTAAAGTAGTCTCTTATAAACTTTTGACAGGTTGTGTAATAAAAAGTGTTGTGAGCAAACCATTCCTCTAGTATCAACACCATTATGAAATGTGTTAAGTTTCCTATTGTAGTTTACTTTTAATAGATAAGTCAACAATAAAATGAATACATTGTTAGAGTCAATTAGAATAAATTCTTTTAGTTTGTCAGGTTTTGTTTTAGAAATATGGCATCTTTAAAGCACGTGTAGGACTTCGCTCAACATTTTCTATTTCCTCTTTCTCACTTATTCTTATATTTGGCCTTAGCCTCTTGGAACCTCTCTCATTATAGTCTGAATTCTGATCCAGCTCTCCAAGGATGGACAGGAAATTATTTACCTAAGGGTGGTGCATGTAAAACAAAAGCGGCATCAGAGAGAGACTTCATGACGATGAACAAAGCAGCTGTTGCAGATGGACTTGCAACAACAGAAGAAATTAATGACTACAGGGCGACACATGATATTAGGAGATTTAATAGAAAAGCCATGTCTGGTAAGGCAAGATCAAGGCGTCTTCCACCAACAATGGTTTTTGGAATACCAAGCAGGTAAGCCTGCTAGTCGAATTTATAAATAATCTTTTATAGTTATCAAGGCTGCTAATTTCTTTGACAATGCTATCTTCTTATGATATCATTGATTTAGTTAGTAGCCCAAACTACATGAAACTCACTCAACTCAAGATGAACATCTAAAAAGAAAGAAAATAGAAAACATTGCAATTGAAGCTATGCCACCTCACAGCCACTTCACACTCTGGGACGCACGTTTAAAAATCAGAGAGAACTTAAGCAACAGAGGAAAAAAACTGACTACATACCTGAAATACTAAAAGAAGTAGTGAAGAACATCTCATAAATTCCTGGATAAGAGTCTACACAGAAGGATCATTAGAAAAGCTATAAAAAATGGAGGATCTGGCATTTTCATAGAGTGGCCTAAAGGAGAACACCTTAAAAAAGCCACTGGCAGCCTCTCAGATAGTACTAGAGCAGAAAGAAAAGCAATATTTAATATACTAACAAGCCACACCCACTCTATAAACATTTTCTTCCTCACTGATGCCAAAACAGTGCTACAGTCATTTACAAATTCAAACGCCCTGATAAAATATAACTCAAGACAGAATTTAAAAAAAAATTAAGCAAAATAACGAAAAAACTGTTTTTTCAATGGATACCTGGACATGTGCGAAATGAAGGAAGTGACACTGCCGACAACTTAGCAAAAAACTGGAGGCAGGCACAAACAGACAGACCCATCCCTACACCCTGAAGAAATAAAAGAAATGAATCCCAAAGATGGTCTGAGCTGCATCAAAACAACTCCAAAAATGATGCTTACTTACTTCAAATTCACCCCCAATTTCAACAAATCATCTTCAGGCTAAGGATAGGTTCCGCAAACTACAAATTGGAACAAGTGAAATGTGCCCCAGCAGAACAACTCCCAAAAATGTGGAACATATCTTTCAAACTGGCTACCTGTACCACTCCACCTGGTCAGCCATATATGGCCCCAGGAAACTTCCTTCATTAAAAAACTATATGGCCCACTGGAGCATCTCACAGCCACTGCACAGTTCATCACAAGTATTGGACTTGTTTAAATTCTCCAACTTACTGTTGAGAACGAAGTAGAAGTAGTTTTGGTTAGCTACCACTAAAAATTGTAAACTTTTAATGCAAAAACATAAGTACATATTTGCCAACTAAGCTAATAACATTTGGCCAAACTGTTGCTGATTTGGTTATTAATTCACCAATATAAATAATGTGTGCACAAGTTTTAGGGCCTAAATTACAAGTGGAATTGTTTTGAAATTTCAACAGCTTATGCCATTTTTTTTATCTTTAAATTAAATGATTTTGTTTGCTTGTTATCTGGATTTATTAAATATTCTTTACTTTTATAAGTAAACTTTTAATTATTATAATGATATTAATAAACAGACCATCAACACCAATATATGAAGTACTTGAACACAAATACCAAGACAAATGGATGAAAGAAAGACAAACTGTTTTGAGTGCTCAGAGAGCTCAAGAAATTAAGGTAGGCAATAGTGACATTTTAACAATCTGTGTGTTTATATTTTTTTTATACTTTATATTAACTTCACAAAGCATTGATTATTGCAACACAAAACTTCATAAAGCTAATTGACACACTTTTCATCATCCTATCAATCTAAAACATGGCATATAGATGTTAAAGCCCTGGGCACCTATTCTTTCACATTTTCAGTCACAAACCCTCTCAATTCTTCCTCCCTTTGGGCAAAATCTTCATATGGCTATATATAATGAAATGAATATAATGAATATATAACAGAAATGAATATTATCACATAATTGAGTTGACTTTGATTTAATTATGTGTTTCTCTCTTTAGAAATTATAGTCAATATGTTTATTTTGGTTTTCACTGTTCTTTTCTTTTATAAGCCTTATTTCTGTGCCTTTATATTAACTTTGCTTTTGTATATATTACATTAAATGGTAATGTTGAATTGGTTTAAAAGAATACATTTTAATACATTTATACAAAGTAAAATCAGTTCAACCTTTTTTTAAATGATGTTCACTTTGCATGTCGTCCTACTCTAAGATTAGTCAGAGCTTACCAGTTTCAGTACCCATGACATGAATTAGTATTGTGTGGCCAACACAATGTCCAACTGATTTTGCATTCCTTTAAATGATTTCATTTACTCATTAGAATTTACTAGAATTAGAAAATCTCTCCAGCAGAAAAAAAAAGACAGTTCCTTGCCAAGACATTTAAATATAACCCACTGTTTGGCCAATCATTTACTGATCACATTAAAAAAATAGTAATGGAATTCTGAGTTCAATAGCTGGTTTAAAAATCCTTTCTATAGACTTCTATCTAGTCAGTAGACAAAAACTATTATGTTCAACAGACTGTGCATCTGCCTTCCTTGAATTATTGTTACATTACTCATCATAGATGAGATCTGCAGTCTGCATGTTATATACTCATCATGGATGGGTAGTCTTATGGAAGATCTGCAGTCTGCATGTTATATACTCATCATAGAGGGGTTATCTTATGGAAGCTCTGCAGTCTGCATGTTATATACTCATCATAGATGGGTAGTCTTATGAAAGCTCTGCAGTCTGCATGTTATATACTCATCATAGATGGGTAGTCTTATGAAAGCTCTGCAGTCTGCATGTTATATACTCATCATAGATGGGTAGTCTTATGAAAGCTCTGCAGTCTGCATGTTATATACTCATCATAGATGGGTAGTCTTATGGAAGCTCTGCAGTCTGCATGTTATATACTCATCATAGATGGGTAGTCTTATGGAAGCTCTGCAGTCTGCATGTTATATACTCATCATAGATGGGTAGTCTTATGGAAGCTCTGCAGTCTGCATGTTATATACTCATCATAGATGGGTAGTCTTATGGAAGCTCTGCAGTCTGCATGTTATATACTCATCATAGATGGGTAGTCTTATATGCAATATGCAGACAATGTATCCAATGGCCACTGACAGTTGTGAGTTTCATCTGACCAATGAAATGAAAGTAGAACATTTCAAATATATGTTGAATTATGTCACCTTTTTAGCACACATATTTTATATTTGATAGCTGAAATGTTAGTGTTTATTTTTTGTTTGTGTAACAATTACATGCATATTTAAGTTTGGCTTTTTTACTTATATAAAGAAAGCAGATGTTATGGTGAGTAAATAGATATCAAATTTATAAAGTTTTTGCTACACTGTTTTCTTTACTAAATAAAGAAGTTATCTTTTAATCAAAATGTACTACATAATTGTTATATATTGCGTTCTTTACTCTCCAATTGTCATTGTTTAACTTTAAAATCTTCACAGAGAAGAATTATGTCAGCTCCTGTAGTAAGTTTTTTTAAAACCTATTAATTTTCTTGAATACTGAGAATTCTTTCTTCAATATTTCCAGTTAAAGCTTTGACTTGTTTTCTTACAATTATTTCTAAACATATTATTTTTAGAACTTCATTTTCTAATTTTCTTGATATTTTAGATTTAAAATCCTCTTTTTCTATTTTAAATTTGAATTATTCAGGCTAGTTTAAACTAAAAGCTAAGTTAAGCTTTTTCTAGTTATTTCAGCTGTTGAAGCTATTATTGGGATTTTCTTGGGAATTTGTTCTATGTTCTTGAGTTGCTGTTTTTAGAACATTGGGGTATCACTATGATATGACAATAACTGTTTATTTTGATTCAATGTTTAACAATTTAATCAATCCATCCTGATGCTTAGTGAAATGACCCATCAGCCAAAGTTCATGGTGCTATTTTATTGGTTGCAAACCTAGGGATAATTTTGTATGAAATTTTCGCAGTCTTAATAACTCATGATAAACAGTTGTTGTTTAAATTTTATTCTAGTTAAAGTAGTATTTGTCTGCTTTTTAAAAACAGCTTTTAGTGTAGAAACAAATGAAAGAAATGAAACATAACATTTGTACAATTTATAACCAGATACAATAACACTACAGTTCATTTAATGCAGTTTAATTCTTTTTGCTGAATTCTTTTTTCAAGACATTTCTTGTCCTTGTTATATAAAAGAACTCTGCCAGACCTTTACTCTCACTGTGACACCTTGTTATATAAAAGAACTCTGCCAGACCTTTACTCTCACTGTGACACATACCTATTAATGTGTGAGGTAAATGTAGGATGTAGACATGTATCCCCCCCCCCATACCTTGCACTTTAAAATTCTAAGTATCAAAGCTTAGCCTTCTATAGTTGTTCAGTTTTCTTGTAGCCATAACAATTATTAATTTATGATGGTTTTTGTTGTTGTTGATTCAATGAACAAGTTTTTACTAAAAATACTTTTTTAAAGGAAGATAGTCAAGTATTTACTTTATTCTTTTTATTAGGAATATTATTAGTTTTACCTACTGTCTAACTAGATATATAATTAGCTAATTTATTATTGTTAAGTGAGGAAAAATCGTGAAGTTTATGTTTTTCTAGATCTTCACCATAATTATTCAAGTCTGTAAAGTGATTTATATATTTTAATATTTGATTTGCTTTTTTCCTTTATCTAGGCAGGTCGGAGTAATGGTATTGTGTATGAGACTAGAGCTTCATTGCTCAGAACTTATCAACATCCAGTGGAACCTGCACCCTTGTGGCAACTCCCCAGATTTGTGAAATCTGTGAGAAAATATTTTAAAAACATTTTGGCATAATTTTATTGTGGAGAATTATCTCTCAAACTCTACATCTATGAGATAATGATTATGTAGGAAAAACAGAATGCATTAATCATTGAGCTGGCCTAAACTTTACTCTTATATGTTTTTGTTGCTCTTCATGGGGTCTTGTATACATTTACATATGATTCACTGGCCATATAAAATGCTACAAAGAAAAACGTATGTTGTCCTAAACATTATTTCTTAGCATTGTTTCAATTAACAATATTCAGTACCATAATGCCTGAGTCTAAAAAAAGATATACCATTCCTTTAATCTAAATTATCTAGAGTTGTAATTAATAAATTATTAGAGTAAAGAATGTCTAGATTAAATTAGATAGTTCCAGATGATAATTTATTAGTTTGAGGTATGTCTAGATTGAATTTGATTGTTCCAGATGATAATTTGTTATGTTTGAGGTATGTCTAGATTGAATTAGATAGTTCCAGATGATAATTTATTAGTTTGAGGTAAGTCTAGATTAAATTACATAGTTCCAGATGATAATTTATTAGTTTGAGGTATGTCTAGATTAAATTACATAGTTCCAGATGATAATTTATTATTTTGAGGCATGTCTAGATTGAATTACATTGTTCCAGATGATAATTTGTTAGTTTGAGGTATGTCTAGATTGAATTACATAGTTCCAGATGATAATTTGTTAGTTTGAGGTATGTCTAAATTAAATTACATAGTTCCAGATGATAATTTGTTATGTTTGAGGTATGTCTTGATTGAATTACATAGTTCCAGATGATAATTTGTTATGTTTGAGGTATGTCTAGATTGAATTAGATAGTTCCAGATGATAATTTGTTAGTTTGAGGTATGTCTAGATTGAATTACATAGTTCTAAATGATAATTTGTTACGTTTGAGGTATGTCTAGATTGAATTAGACAGTTCCAGATGATAATTTGTTATGCTTGAGGTAAGTCTAGATTGAATTAGATAGTTCGAGATGATAATTTGTTATGTTTGAGGTATGTCTAGATTGAATTAGATAGTTCCAGATGATAATTTGTTATGTTTGAGGTATGTCTAGATTGAATTACATAGTTCCAGATGATAATTTGATAATTTGTTAGTTAGAGATATGTCTAGATTGAATTACATTGTTCCAGATGATAATTTGTTAGTTAGAGATATGTCTAGATTGAATTACATTGTTCCAGATGATAATTTGTTAGTTAGAGGTATGTCTAGATTACTCATTGATTAGACTGTAACACCTACATAGATGCAGATGATATCTTTGCTCAAATCTGCAAATACTGTTCAAGTGACACTGTATCTGGCTGACATTCTGAGAGTGTTTTGTTTAAGTCAAACCTATAATTTAGTCTTTGTAAGACTACCAAGGTCTGGTAGTTTTTTCGGGGTTAGGTAAAGGTAGATGTGCCTAATGTTGACTACACTATGCCTAATGTTGGCCACACTTTACATGATCTAGGTCAAAGTCTGCACATAAAAAATTTCAAATTTTATTTCTAATACATATTTTATTTCTAATACATTTAGCTTTATTACTTTAAGTTGTTTAAATTTTGATATTGTGTTATTCCTATACAGGCCAAGGCTCAGATTCAAAGCTTTCGCAAAGACACAGACAAATCATCAGCATTTAACTATTTACAAACAGACAGAATTGGCAGGCAAGGCGATTTGGGAATAGGAATTTATGAGAAACCTAAAAACTAATATCTTTTTTTCTCCTATTAATGTTAAATATTGTTTTGTTTAAAACCTTTTTCTACTTAAGGGGAAGTTCTCAAATTTTGCATTTAAATATTTTTTTTCGATCAATATTTGGTTAATACTATCAAAATATAGTTAAACCATTTCTCTATTATTATTTAGTAATTATATTAATGTACGATGCTTTAAAGTATTTTAAAATATTTTTTTTTGAAACCCTATATATCTGATAATTTAGCTCATTAATTATGCAAAAATTAAAAAAAATCATAACTTTATTATTTTTTGGCCGATTTTCAAAATTTTTTCTGTGTTATTCAGTTCCTAACTCTTAGATTCTTATTTTTAATTTCATTGTAAGTATATGTAAACTTAATTTTCATTGGTCGAAACAAACACTCTTTAAGACATTGAATTTATTTGAGCCAATCAGCGACCGCGTTCTTTAAGCGTTTAGCCTTCGGTTCGACAACTCTTCCTAAAGCGTCTTTTGTTGACATACACAGCGATACATTGTTTCAGTGTTCTAAATATACAATAAAATGGATGTAAATACCCAATTTTCTTCTAAGCAAAGAAAAAATAGACCTAAAAAACGTAAATTTAGAGGAAATCAGTATACTGGAAGCTTAAAGCCAGCTTGTCTTGATGTGAGTGGGAATGAGAGCAGTGTTTCTGTTAGCCCTAGTTCTATTGTTATTCCTAGGCCTAGTGTTGCGGATGGTTCGACTAGGATGGATGTAGGCCCTAACACTATTTCTGCATCTGCTTCAAAACTAGAACAAAGTGTGAATTTAGCTAGTACTAGTGTAGACAATTCTGGATTATCTGGATTTCGTTTGTTTGATATTCAATCTCTTATTTCTTTTGTTAATTTAATACCATGTCGTTCTTGTGGGTCCATACGACCATCAGGGTCGAGATCCTGTGTAAATAGTGTGTCACCTGACTATGCAGTAAGTGAAAGGATCACTGGCTTGTCAAGTGTTTTTAACTTTCAATGTAAATATTGTTTGGATGATTTTTCTTTTGATACTTCGCCAGATGAAAATGTAAATTTAAGATATCAGCTGGCTATTTTTAGCATTGGTATAAATAGGGATAAAAGCCAGAGATTTTTAGCAAACATGAATATGCCTCCCCCAGTTTCCAAAGCCCAGGCTGCCAAGTATAAATCTAGAATATTGAAAGCCACTGAAAGTACTGCGAAAGAGAGCATGTTGTCAGCCGCGAAGGAGGTAAAAGAAGATTTGGGCACGGATTGTATCACGGCGTCGTGTGATGGTACTTGGCAGAAGAGGGGCTTTTCCAGCAAAAATGGTATCGCTACTGTGCTTTCCGTAAATCCAAAGAAAGCCAGTAAAGTTGTAGACATTGAAGTAATGTCAAACCATTGTGACGCCTGTAGTAAAGCAAAAAAGAGACTAACAGGGGACAAGCTGCAAGAATGGATGCATGCCCATACGAATTGCCAAAGAAATCACAATGGACCGGCTGGACAGATGGAACCTCTTGGAATGCTGCAAATATTTTATAGATCAGAGGAAAGAAATGGGCTAAAATATATAAACTATTTAGGTGATGGGGATTCCAAAAGCTTTAAAACTGTTTCCGAAGCGTCTCCTCCTGTATATAGAAATGTACAAATTCAAAAAATGGAATGTTGTGGTCATATTCAGAAAAGGATGGGTAAGAGATTAATGGATAAAGTGGCTGAGTGCAAAGGAAAGGTGTATGAGGAAAATGGCAAGAAGTTTCAAGGTATTGGTAATGCTGGTAGGCTAACAATTTCTGCTATAAAAAGAATTCAGGGCCATTATGGTGCAGCAATTAGAAATAACTGTAATGACATTGTAAATATGAAAAAAAGTATAATGGCTATATTGAAACACAGGGATGGAAAGCATGAAGACTGTGGTACTTGGTGCCCTAAAGATGTACAGTTGAGGGATAAAAACAAACTCCCACGGTTCGTAATTAATGAGATTAAGTCAGTGTTTGAAGAACTGTCGAGTGATAGCTTACTGATGAAATGCCTTCACGGAGGAACTCAGAATGGGAATGAGTCGTTTCATAATTTAATCTGGAATAGATGTCCTAAAACAGTTTTTGCTGGTAGAGATAGGGTTACTATTGCTGCCATGGATGCTGCTATTGTTTACAATGATGGTGAACTTGGTAGAGCTCCTATATTTGAAAAATTGGGTATTAGTTTTGGACAAAACTGCAAAACTGGATTTCTGTGTTTGGATAAAAGGAGAATAACCGGATCAAAAATCAAAGGAAAAATCAAAGAAACATTAGAAACACAGAAGAAAAAAAGCCAGCTTAAAGAAAACACCATGGCTGATGATTCTTACATATCTGGTGGCTTTTAAGCTAAGTAGAATTTTCAAAATTTGACTTTTTCTCTTTCTTTTGTCGTTTTCTCCGTTTAACTTTTTTAGTCAAATTAAATCACAAAAACCAAGATTTCTAAAAAAGTAATGCTTCCATTAACATAAAACTTGGCACACAGATAGAATATTATGTTTGTATGCTTCCCTAGCAAAATAGTTTCATTTACTTGAAAACTTTTAAAGTTATGACCATTCTTGATATTGCAAACAAAGATTTTAAAAATAAAAAAAGGTATATTTAAGATAAAAATTAAAAAAATACTAAAACACTTGTGAATCCAATGATTTCGCTACCACTTCTTGATATTACTCTAAACAGCTTATCTACAAATTTTTAGCTTAAAAGCTTGTATACTTTTTGAGAAATCCTTGGCAAACACTTTGTTACTATTTATAGTAACACGGAGCCGTTACGTCACACTATATGCAAAAATAAAATTAAACCGCAGTTTTGCATATATTATACCTTTATTAAGTATTTTGGTAAGTTATATCAATTTATTATTAACATAAGACTATATTTGCCTAAAAGGTGAATCCTCCCCTTAATCTGAATTGAAGAAACATTCAATTACAAGGTTATTTTAATATTTTTTAAACAAATAACTTTCTTGCACATTAAATCTGTGATATATGTAATAATTTAATTGCATATTTGTATTTAGTTCAGTGTAAGCTATAAAATAGTTTGATCATTCACTCTATGAGATCACAAATGTTCAATATCTTTATTAGAATACAACTATTGCTTGATAACCTGTTAGCATTATAAAGGAATAATTGTTTCTTTGATACATGAAGCTGAAGGAACTGTAGCAATGGGTGTCCCAATGAAATTGACATGGAAACATTAAAGTTGTATTTATGGCTTTAAATTAGAGTGCAGCCAGTGGTCAGAAGGAAATCTCCCCACTCTGCCATATATTATAAAGTAACAAATTCAACAAGTTAAAATTACAAAACATGATTTTAGTTTTACTGCCCTGTAGGAGAGAACATGTCTAATGTGGATTGGTCATTCAGACTTTTCTTACAAAAGTATTACATAGAGGATTCAACTTTGTCATCTGTAATTTTGGTTGATTTCTCTATGATAAACAAATAAGTTAAATTATAATGCCAGACATTAAGGGCTATAAGTTTCGTGGTTTTTTTATAAAGGTAAAATAATTTTTGACTAGTTTTCTTATAAAGACTATAATGTAGAAATTCTGTGTAGGAATTCTAGTCCAAATGTAACATACCTTTTAAAGATTTTTTTGTTCTTAGCAGTTAATTTTATTTTTTTTATAATGTATTTTATTTGAAGTAATTGAAAATATATTTTTTAGATTGTATTTCTTACTTTATTGAATTTGAACCAAATTTTGATACAATATGCATTTGTTCAATCTGCATGTTTACACCATTTTAAATAATAAAAGAGTTTCACTTCCTTGTAATGTTTGTTATTGTTTTCATGAAATCTTTTAATTGTATTTGTGATAGAATCATTTTTTTATCAGCAAACTTTCATTTTACTTTTCTTGTTAAACCACAGACCAATTTAAATACATAAAAGTAAATTTCACAATGAAATCTGAAATCAAGAGAAGGAAGGTTATGCATTAAAGAAAAGGCAAACATCTATTAACACAACATAGAAAGTAAACTGTAAAAAAATTTTGTTATGGTTCCAAATTTGGTAGAATATTTCTCTATAAATGAATGACAATGTTATGTTTAATTATTATACCTCAAAAGTCAAATTATCTGAAACAATTTATAATTACAAATACTTAGTATATCTGAGATTGACTTTGCATGTTTTTTTCTTTTCAAAATTTAAACTTCAATGTTTAATTATTTTTACTGTTGCCAAAAATTTATTCTTTTTTGTAGATAAGTTTTTATTAAATGTGGTTTAGTTAAATTGTATTTGTTTGATCTATTTTTGTAGATAAGTTTTTATTAAATATGGTAGAGTTAAATTGTATTGGTTTTATCTATTTTTGTGCATCCGTCTTTTACTACTTGTTAGTTTTTTATATAATGAAAACTTGTATCATGAACAAAGTTGTATTCTCTGGAATGGGATTCATGGCCTGTATTATTTGTTCAGTATTAATTTTTTCTTGTTTCTGCCTTTATAAATACAACTTTTTCTATAAGTATTAATATGCAGCATTAATTAATAGAATCTCAAAATAAATCATTAGGATCATAATTAATAAATTCAATGAAATTCTTAGTACTTGATCAGCATTATGCTTTCTTTTATGAAATATATTCACAGTGAAGTATTTGAGTCTCATAAAAAACAACAACACATATTCACATTTAGTATTGTAGAATAGCTGTTTGAATTTTAAATTCAGAGAATGTATGTTAGCATGAGTACAATATTATTTTGTTGTATGAGCTTAATACCCTGTCTGAAGAATTGGAGGAGCTGTATATCAAGTTTCTGAATTAATCAGAAAGCTGTGCATAATTTTGTATGAATCCATTGTACATAGTCTTTGAGTCTTTCTTCAATACACAGAGCACATCTATATTATATTATAATAAGGTCACTTTATTTTTTAGACACATGATTTTATGTAAGTAAACTCAATGTAAATATGTTGGAAATGCTCCTTCTATACTGCAGTTTAGTGTATCTTGCACTTAAAACACTTAAGTATATGTTGAGCATTAAAAAAAAAAGTTTTTATTATCACATTTCACTAAAATTTGTGTAAAACAGCCTTCTTATTGTTTTAATATGTTTCATCTTATGGCCAATATAGTCATCTTAGCTTGCTTTTTCTACAAAAATGACACAATTTTATTATTCAGAACATTCAAATTTATCTTTAGTAGGCCTACCGTAGGGGCACGGTAGCCAAGCGGAAGCGCGTTCGACTGGCGAGCCGAAGGTCCCGGGTTCAAATCCTGGCGCAGGCTAGGATTTTTTCCCGGGTCTGGAGGGTGTCCCTGAGTCTACCCAGCTCTGATGGGTACCTGACCTTAGTTGGGGTAAAGTAAAGGCGGCTGTGCATAGTGCTGGCCACACAATCACCTAGTATGCCGTGGCCACAGAAACTGGTGAACGCTGCTTCATCGGACCTATGGATCAGCTCGGTCCGACAGGTACTTTACTTTTACTTTTAGGCCTACTGTGCTAAACTGTTTTAGTATTTTTACCCTTTTAATTAAATTTAATTAAATTTGAATAAATTGAAATAAAATATGTTGAATACTTCCAGTGTCATTTTTGTCATTGTTAAGATTAAAAAACAGTTATAAAGTATAGATTAGTCTAAAATCATTTTTTTAAATATTATATGTTTTACATGTATACAATTTTATGTTGACCTCTTAGGAAATGACAAGTTGTTGTTTTTTTTACAAATATTCACCTATTGATAGTTTTGAAGCAAAAAAAAAGACACATACCCTGAAACTTATAATGACAATGAAACTAAATCTAATATCCTAAACACACACTTTGCATCATCTTTTTCAAATCCAGGTGACAAAGAAATCTCCATAAATTTAAACAAACTAGACAAGATAGGAAATATAAATGTAGATGAAAAAGGTATTAAACAACTCCTAACAAACTTAAAAGTAAACACAGCTTCTGGTCCAGATGAAATACCAGCAAGACTGCTTAAAGAACTAACTAATGAAATATCTCCAATTTTAGAAAAAATACTTTTTCAGGCCTCCCTAAACCAGGGCAAAGTTCCCAAAGACTGGAAATTAGCCAATATAACTCCTCTTTTCAAAAAAGGAGATAAATCTGACCCTGGAAATTACAGACCTGTTTCCCTAACAAGCATAACTTGTAAATTACTTGAGCATATAATTTTTAGTAGCATAGTAAATCATCTAGACAAACTTAATGCACTGTGCCCACACCAACATGGGTTCAGGAAAAACAGATCATGTGAAACTTAATTAATAGGCTTAATAGATGACTTGTCTAAGGGATTAGATAATAACAACCAAATTGATTCTTTATAGAAGGAGCGTCTGTAATGTATAAGATAAGATAAGAAGATAACTAAAAAATATCAATTATATTTCTTAACGCAATTTATTTTCACTTTGAACCATAGGGATAAAAATAGCTGTTATGTTTGATTTTCTAATGATTTTTCTAATATGTTATAGTCATATTTGGCCAAATTAAAATAGTGCCTTACATGAAATGATATTGCTGTAACTTAATAAAATTATTGATTCAAGTTGAACCCTAAATATATAATATTTACATATATATACAGTGGAACCTTAATATATGACCATGACCTTTTGGTACATACTAAACAGGACATATACCAAACACATTTACTAAGAAATAAATAGAAAATGATAAATTCATTTTGGTAAAAAACATTGATGGGAATGTATAAAATTATTTTAGCAGTGATTAAAAACATTGATGGGAATGTATAAAATTATTTTAGCAGTGATTAAAAACATTGATGGGAATGTATACAATTATTTTAGCAGTGATTAAAAACATTGATGGGACTGTATAAAATTATTTTAGCATAAAATTATTTTAGCAGTGATTAAAAACATTGATGGGAATGTATAAAATTATTTTAGCAGTGATTAAAAACATTGATGGGAATGTATAAAATTATTTTAGCAGTGATTAAAAACATTGATGGGAATGTATAAAATTATTTTAGCAGTGATTAAAAACATTGATGGGAATGTATAAAATTATTTTAGCAGTGATTAAAAACATTGATGGGAATGTATAAAATTATTTTAGCAGTGATTAAAAACATTGATGGGAATGTATAAAATTATTTTAGCAGTGATTAAAAACATTGATGGGAATGTATAAAATTATTTTAGCAGTGATTAAAAACATTGATGGGAATGTATAAAATTATTTTAGCAGTGATTAAAAACATTGATGGGAATGTATAAAATTATTTTAGCAGTGATTAAAAACATTGATGGGAATGTATAAAATTATTTTAGCAGTGATTAAAAACATTGATGGGAATGTATAAAATTATTTTAGCAGTGATTAAAAACATTGATGGGAATGTATAAAATTATTTTAGCGATGATTAAAAACATTGATGGGAATGTATAAAATTATTTTACTTTACTTACTTACTTACTGCCCGTAACGCCGTGGGCGCATAGGGCAGCAACAAAGTCCCTCCATCTTTCTCTGTCACGTGCGACAATTCCAATCGTCCCCAGGAGTGACCAAATTCTTTTAATTCCTGCTCCACTGTTCTGCGCCAGGTTACTTTTGGCCGACCTCTCTTTCTTTTCCCTTCTGGAGTCCAGTGTAGTGCTGTCTTGCAGATGTTCCCTTCCTCTCTTCTCAATACATGGCCAATCCATCGCCAACGTCTTTTCATTATGATTGTGCCCATGTCTTCGTGGTTGGATTGGGACATTAATTCTTCGTTGGTTATTTTCTTGGGCCAAAATAATTTCAAAATCTTCCTGAGGTTTTTCGTGTGTAAAGTGGAAAGCTTGACAAGGTCCTGTTGTGTCATGCGCCAACATTCTGCACCATATAGAAGGACAGGAAGCACACAGCTGTTATATAGTTTTATTTTCGTTCTGGTACTATATGTACAGGATTTCCAGATGTTGGTCATGTTATAAAATGCAATTCTTGCTTTGTTCAGTCTGTTCTGAATATCTTCTTTGCTTCCTCCATCTGGTGTGAATGAGCTTCCTAGGTATGTGAATTTTTCTGAGTTGGGGAGATCTTTATTGTCAACTTTGACTGGAATCATAGTAGTGGTATTTAGCGCCATGACTTCAGATTTCTTTTGATTTATTTTTAGTCCAACTTGAGAACTAAAATTATTTAGTCTGTCTGTTTTGGCTTGCATTTGCTGATAGGTATGAGACAAAAGTGCAAAGTCATCAGCATAGTCTAAATCCTCGAGTGTTGATAACAAAGTCCATCTGATGCCATTGTTTCTCACTTCTGTTGTGTTTTTCATCACCCAGTCAATTAGTATGTTAAACAGTAATGCGGACATCACGCATCCCTGTCTCACCCTTGTCCTCACTTCGAACCATATGTTGCTACCTTTCATGCAGCAGCTGTAGTTGCTGTAAAAGCTCTTGATCAGCTGTACCATGTGAGCAGGTATTCCATATGCTCTTTAGAACAAATTCAAAAAAGAGCTGCAAGGTTTATAACTAGTGAATATTCCCCATTGACAAGAGTAACACCATTAATCAAATCACTAAACCTAGAAACACTAGAGGACAGAAGGGCAAAGAGTAAAGTAGTAATAATACATAAGGCATTAAACTCTAATTTAGAAATACAACCCAATAACAATCTGTTGCAAAGCTCAGATAAACATAAAGACAAAAACACCTTCCTTGTCCCTTATGCGAGAACAAATGCATATAAGTACTCTTTCTTCCCGAGTGGCATTCGGGCATGGAATGGGTTGCCTGAACAAACCAGGAAAACCAATAACCTAACATCATTTAAAACATTAATAAAAATGCAAGACTAGACTCGGACCACGGATGAGCGTAGGACGCAATAATCTTCTTTATAGAAGGAGCGTCTGTAATGTATAAGATAAGATAAGATAAGATAATGCCACGCCAGTTATTGCAGTCACTAAGTGCACCCTTTTGGGGGATTTTGATAATTATTCCTTTAGTCCAGTCTTCTGGTACGTATGCTTCCACCAATATTTTTCTGAAAAGTGGCTCCAATATATTAGCTGCTGTCTCTGCGTCAGACTTAAATAGTTCAGTGTTCAAGTTATCGGATCCTGGAGCTTTATTGTTTTTTAGTGATTTAATGGCATTTACAATTTCTTCTTTTGTAGGTGGTTCTACATTGATGTCCTATTCTGTCTGTACATCCGGAATTACTGCTTCTTCCAAAGGTGGCTCTCTATTAAGTATTTCGCTAAAATGTTCAGCCCATCGTTTATTTTGTTCAGCTTCATTAGTCAGCAGTTTTCCTTGTTTATCCTTAATGGGTGCATTTGGTGATGAGTGGAATTTACCACAAATCTGCCTGGTGATTTTATATAATTGGCCTTGCTCTCCTTTAGCTGCAGCTCTTTCTGCTTCATTTGCTAGTTCTTCAACAAATGCCCTCTTGTCTGCACGCACCATCTTCTTTACTGCCTTATCTTATCTTATACATTACAGACGCTCCTTCTATAAAGAAGATTATTGCGTCCTACGCTCATCCGTGGTCCGAGTCTAGTCTTGCATTTTTATTGATGTCTTAAATGATGTTAAGTTAAAATTACTGGTTTTCCTGGTTTGTTCAGGCAACCCATTCCATGCCCGAATGCCACTCGGGAAGAAAGAGTACTTATATGCATTTGTTCTCGCATAAGGGACAAGGAAAGTGTTTTTGTCCTTAAGTTTCTCTTAGCTTTTTATCTTTATGTTTATCTGAGATTTGCAACATATTGTTATTGTGTTGTATTTCTAAATTAGAGTTTAATGCCTTATGTATTATTACTACTTTACTCTTTGCCCTTCTGTCTTCTAGTGTTTCTAGGTTTAATGATTTGACTAATGGTGTTACTCTTGTTAATTGGGAATATTCGCTAGTTATGAACCTTGCAGCTCTTTTTTGAATTAGTTTTATGTTCTTATTACATTTGTAAAAGTTCCTTTTTATGAATCCTAAAGTTTTGTTTGATTTTTTTATTACTTCATCAATATGAGGGTTCCAAGATAACTTATCATTTATTATTACTCCTATATACTTAGCATTGTTAGTTTGAGTTAGTTCTTTACCATGAATGAAGTAATTTGCTATTATTTGTTTCTTTTTCTTGGATACCCTTATTAGTTGGCATTTTTCTGGGTGAAAAGACATACTCCAGTTTGATTCCCATTTTTGTAGTATAGCCTTGAATATATATATATTGAATATATATATATATATATATTCAAGGCTATACTTTTAATGTACAGCTAGATATATTATATATTCTAAGTTGTACTTTAATCAATGTACAGCTATATATATATGTATTCAAGGTTTTACATTAAACAAGGTATGATGGAACCTCAGTAAAGACTAGTTTGGAATACATCCAACTGGCATATGTCCTATTTGGATAGAAACAAATGAACTTGGTATACTACTTGTGTTTTAAAACTTGAATTCGTATATATTGAATATATATATATATAGCTTTACATTAATTTAAGTACAGTTCTGATATTAGGTATGTGTATCTTAATTATGTATAATTCTGGATTGATATAGCTTTAACTTGATTGAAGTACAGTCCTGAAATTATATATATGTACCCTTCCTTGATTAAAGTATCCCTACAAGCTTGAATATAATAATATATATATATATGTATATATCTGTATTAAAGTACAACCCTGAAATGATATAGTGTACATTGACAAAGAACAGACTTAAATAAAAATAAAAAAATTTGTATAACATTTATACACAGTTCAGAAAATATTTTTTCATGCAACAATTTATACATTTAAAAGTACCCTTAATGACCAGCATAAAATCAATACATAAAAGAGATGCAAAAAATATAAATATTTCTATAAGCCTTACGTAAAAAATGTATAAACAATTTACAGTAATGATCACATTTATTGACTGAAAATATTGAGACATGTCACAAATGTATATAAAATAATTTTCAAATATAACATACACGGTAGGTATTTTTAAAAGGTCCAACTATTTTGTTCAATTAATAAAGTTTTATTTGAATAAACTTTCTTTCTTTGTTACGATTTAGTAAACTCTGTAAAGCAAGTATTATAAAAAAATGAAATTTAAAAAAGAGAGAGATTGCTTTCAAAATGGTAGAAAATTAGCATTTTGACATAAATATTATTTAATCCTTATATATAGGCCTATATATATAGAGAGATAGATATTTAAAAATATTTTTTTTCACTGTTTTCAATTTTTTAGAATAATTAATTCACCAATTCAATAAAACTGTTATCAACAATTAAAATAAATAATTGTAAATAATTAAATAAAAACTAAAAATGGATTATTTCATATATTATAGTGGTTGATAAGTCCCTAAAACTGCTATTGATTTTAATAAAAATTATATTAGCTTCTTTTTGTTTGTAATAAAAAGATTGGTAGTTTAAAGTTGTGAGTATTTTGTGAGTAAATATTCCAACCAGGTGAAGCATGACTCACAAGTCAAACAAAAGAAGTATAAAATAAATTTAGAATCAAATCAAATATTTGGACAAATCATTTAGGTGACTCATATACCAGTTGAATGTCTTTATATTTAGTTCTCAAATAAGGGAACCAATAATAAAATATTGGTGTAAAAAAGATGTTAATTAAAGTACAAGAATTTGATGTGCATGTGGGTCTATTACAGACCTGTATGCACCTTATCTGAGGTATGCTGATGATACTGTATTGGTGGCGGAAAGTGAGAATGACTTACAAAGATTGTTAGACCTGGTTGTAAGTGAAAAAAGGGCTTGGATCTAAATATAAGAAAAACGGAAACTATGGTTATAACAAGAAGGCTACCAGCCCAGTATGTCAAGTAAAAATAAACAACTATGTATTAAAGCAAGTAGATAAATTCAAATACTTGGGGACAATGATTACATCAGATGGGCGCTGTGAGATTGAGATAAAGGCTAGAATTGCACAAGCTAAAGGTGCCTTCATGAAAATGAAAAATATATTAAGAAACAAATCGTTAGGGATAGAGACAAGGAAGAAGGTACTAGAGTGCTACATTGAACCAATTTTACTATATGCAGTGCTTTTTTTGTACAAAAATAGGTGCTGGTACTCAGTGATGGCTTGCCTAACTTTTAAAGCAGTTTCGCATTTTATATTTTAATTCTTATTGCGCCCAATTTTAAAATAATTCAATTTTAACAAATTAATAATATAATAAATTAATAGTAAACGTTAAAATACAAGAAAAGTAATAATTTTTCCCCACATTGAAAAAGGTGCCGGTACGCCGTACCGGTGTGTACCGTCACAAAAAAGCACTGACTATATGGCTGTGAGGCATGGACATTGAACAAAAAAATGACTGCATATTTGGAAAGTGCAGAGATGTGGCTCTAGAGAAGAATGCAACAAGTGGCATGTACAGATAAAATATCTAATGTGGAGGTGCTAAAGAGGTCAAACACTAACAGAAATAATTGTAAAGATCATGAAAAGAAAATCGACATTAGTAGGACACATAATTAGAAAAGAAAACATCATAATAGCCGAAAGCTAGAGGGAAAGAAAGGCAGAAGAAGACAGAGAAAGAAGATACTAGATGATCTTACGGAATGGCATGGCATGGCAGGAACAACAGAAATGCTGGAGTTTGCCAGAATAAAAAACATGTGGAAAGACATGATCACCTATGCCACCCGGCATGGCACCTTGGGATGCTGATGATGCACCTTAACACCAACATCTTGGTAGAAATACAAAATGAGCAATGATTTTCTTTTCTTCAATAAAATAATAAACTCATATATTTTGTTAGAATACTTTCCAAGTATCATGCTCTAGTCTAAATTTATTCCCAAATAGTTTGCCAAGAAGTTGAAGTTTATACATATATCAAAATTAGCAGTCTTTATAAATAAGCTTATTAATTGTGACTCATACCTGAATGGAATTATTTTTTTTTTAAATATCTTTTCAGACAAAAATGAGAATTAAACCATTTTGATTTCACAAATGTCTACATAATATGTGCATACTCTAAGTACATTAATTATCTATATATATAAAAAGACAGTGTTAAGCCCCGCGAGGATCCCCATTGGTCAATTTGAAAACACGTGTGTCACTGACCTATCTAGGCCTAGCCCAATATACCGTCTAATAATTTTTCACACCGGACGTGTGTCTTCGATAGCTCAGTGGTAAACGTAGTGGACTGCTATACGGGCGACCAGGGTTCGATTCTCCAGTTAGACTATACTTTTTTTTTTCGACAATTAATTTTTCAAACAAAAGACATTGTAAATCTATAGGCAATATAGATTTTGTTAAATAAAAATATTTGACTATTTTTTTTACCCTATTACAATATTTATTTACTTTCCTAAAAGTATTCAGTAAGTGTAGTTTATAAATTTGTTATCTGCACCCCAGACAGTTCTTTTTATTTTCACCCGGGCAACGCCGGGCAATGTAGCTTGTATGTAAATAAAACTGCAACTTTTATTGGTAAAATGTTACAAATTGATAAAATAAGTAATCCCAAAACAGTATAATAAACATTGAGAAATTTTACTAAAGAATTTTTAACCCCCATTAAATAAATATATCATAGAAAATAAAATAAAAGATTAGATCCAATTTGCATCCTTATATTGTTTACTTGTACATTTCTGTGGGGTAGCCTTTGTAAAGAATGTTAAACATAACTGTGCCTCCAATAAACATCAAACAAGTGAATAGTGAAAATAGGCCTGAGCCTTCTTGCCAAGGATAGCGTTTAATATCTTTCAAGTAAGCAGGCCCAAGTGTGATTCCTAATAAAATAGAAAAATTTGTGTTAAATACCTTACCAATAATGTTAGATTCTTAGATCAATTATTCACCTGAATTTTTTTTAAATTAATGAGAAAAACAAAGAATAAGTTATTCAATCTCCAGCTATAGTTTTAAAAATATCTACAATTAGTGAATAAGTTGATAAGTAATGTACCCTTCAGACAAACTGATCATAGGGCTGGTGAAGCAGCGTTCACCAGTTTCTGTGGCCTCGGCATACAAGGGGATGTGTAGCCAGCATAAAGCCCAGCTGCCTTACTTTACCCCAACTAGTGTAAGGTACCCATCAGAGCTGGGTAGACTCAGGGGCATCCTCAAGTCCCAGGAAAAAAATCCTAGCCTGCACCAAGATTTGAAGCCAGAACCTTCGGACCGCCAGTCGAACGCGCTGTCGCTCGGACACCGTGCCCCAACCGTGAATAAGTTATGTCAATTGTAATGGTTGCAAAATTATTTTTTGAGAATTAAAAGTAGAAAATAAGTAGCAGAACTTTAATAATTATTTAATATTCTTTTTAAAGGTGTAGCAAGCATGGTTAAAAAAATAATATTTTCATTTTCTTTGCATAAAACTTGGTAAAACACTACACAACTGTACATAATATAATAGATATTTTCCCTCTATCTCATTATTGTTAAGCTATAATTTGTACACATTTTAATTATTAGCTATGTATTGCAAATTTGAATTATATCTGCACTATTTAATCTCACCAGCAAGTATTCCACCAATGTGTGCTGCAATACCAATTCTGATGTTGATTGGATTCATATACCAGCGTCTGTATACTGCTAATGCCACTTGAGGAATTACTATAAGATTTATAATTATACTTGTGTTACATTTTTTTTTTGAAATAAAACAAACTTCTTTTTTTTTTCAGAGGACAAATAAAATTTTGTCTTAATTTAGAGCATATTATTTAAACAAATATGTTTGTTTTGAAGACAGGATTATATATTTTACATGTATCTAGTATTTTTATTTCCAATTTACACCCATAGGTCTGAAATCAGCATGCATTGGCAATTATTGAACATGTGCTGGTGATCGTGTATACAGCCAATTCTTGGGAGTACACAGTATCTGTTTATTTTTAACACAGAGACATATATATGTATGGAGGGAGAAAAAAAAGAAACTGATGAACAAATCCCAAAGCTCTGTGTCAGCTTAGGAGTAATCCGCAGTAGCATAGTTTGAAAATGCAAGAATATGTAACAAAACACCAACGTTGTGAATAAAATTCTACCAGGAATTCAGTCTCTTTTTATGGGTAGAAGTTATCTAACATGCTACAGGCAAAAAGGCTAAAAAAAGGACAGACTTAAAATTCTACATATAGCTGGACTTTAAAGAAACCTAAATTGCTAAATATAACAATAATATTTATTATGTAAGAAATGAAACTTACAAATTAGCAACATAAAAGTCATTCTTAGAGGCAAACTACATAAAATTCTTTTTGTTTTAGACTCTGTTGGGTCATCATTGAGATGTTTACGTTCCTAATAGATAAAAGAAATAGTTGACATTAAAAGAATTTAAACAAGTCAACGTTTTAAAGTCGATAGTGAAAATGATATTATTTATATTTTCATAAGCCAGCATTAAAAAAAAATTTTGAAAGTTGCAATAGTGGATTGTGTGGCCAGCACAATGTCCAGCCGCCTTTACTTTTCCCCAACTATCAGGTACTCATCAGAGCTGGGTAGATTCAATGACACCCCCCAGACCTGGGAACAAATCCTAGCCTTCACCAGGATTTGAACCCAGGATCTTTACTGGTGCGTCAACCAAGTGCACTGCCACTTGGTCACAGTGCCTCCATTGTTCAATTATATGTATTTTTTAAAGAATTTTTAGAATATTTGATTGCTAAAATTATATTAGTTAACATAACTGTAAAACATTCAAAACATTAAATCTCTTTCTGTTAGTTTGAAGCAGATTAGAATTTAATGTCATGCAATTTAGTATTTCAGCAATATATAGCAGCATTCTAGGCTCAGCACTTTGCTGTAAAACTGCTCTAGAGTGGGCAGCTGCAAGAAGCTGTTTGCAGTAGCACATCCATATGAGATATTAATGCTCTATTTCTATGTGATCATGGTCAACAACATGGATCTAATTTACACATGAAAAAGGTTTGCTATTGACAACCTTTAGATAATTTGAACTCACAAAGGCTCACACAGCCTCTAACAGTCCACAAAGTACTTAGAAGTATTTGTAGCCTACATGATGACAAACATTAAACTACCGTAACAGTCCATAAAATAAGTGCTGATAAACACTAAATTACTGTAACAGTCTACGAAGTATATGATAATAAACACTAAATTACTGTAACAGTCAACAAAGTATATGATAATAAACACTACATTACTGTAACAGTCCATAATGTACATGATGATAAACACTAAATTACAGTAATAGCCCACAATGTACATGATGATAAACACTAAATTACAGTAATAGCCCACAATGTACATGATGATAAACACTAATTGACTAACATGATATCTAAATTATGATACAATATTTAGAGATATATGAACAATGACAATATATGCTTCAATTTTACCTTCCACAGTGTCAGACAATGTGCTGCCATAATAGCATAGGCTCCACCTGCAGCTCCCACCAAGCCTACATAGTGGTCAGTTAGAGATTGGCCTAAAGATCCTGTGGATGATATAAATACAATATTGAATGTAGTACATATTTTCAAACAAAAGATGTATGTGCAGCTTTTTTGCACTTTGGAGAATGTCAGAAACTTGTCTAGAGACTTGTTACACAGTTTTACTATACAAAAAGTATTATAATTACATATTGTAACACTTAGTAAATTAATTATTGACAATATTAGATAAGCGTCTGTATAGATATCACTAAGTAATTAGCAATTATTGACAATGTTAGATAAGTGTCTATAGAGATATCACTAAGTAATTAACAATTATTGACAATGTTAGATAAGTGTCTATAGAGATATCACTAAGTAATTAACAATTATTGACAATGTTAGATAAGTGTCTATAGAGATATCACTAAGTAATTAACAATTATTGACAATGTTAGATAAGATATCACTAAGTAATTAGCAATTATTCACAATGTTCGATAAGTGTCTATAGATATATCACTAAGTAATTAGCAATTATTGACAATGTTAGATAAGTGTCTATAGAGATATATCACTAAGTAATTAGCAATTATTGACAATGTTAGATAAGTGTCTATAGAGATATCACTAAGTAATTAGCAATTATTGACAATGTTAGATAAGTGTCTATAGAGATATCACTAAGTAATTAGTAATTATTGACAATGTTAGATAATTAAGTGTCTATAGAGTAATTGGATTAGTATAAAAATATTTCTTGTAACACTGAAGAGCTTACACTGAAATAACTTACCAGCAACAACTCCAAGAATCCAGACAATAGCCACTCTCCACCATTTGAACATAATCTCCAAAGGTACACCAAAAACAATTTGTATGATAACATTGAACATTAAATCGATGAACCTTTTTACAAAAAATAATATCAAACAATTTAAAATTAGTTTTTAAGGTATATTAGTCATATATCAGTAGTCCTATATTATTCGTGAAGTCAGAAGGATTAGTACTTACCCTTGATGTAAGAGCCAGTAAGATACATATCTCCAGGCTTCATGTCTTCGGTTGGGATAGTACATAAGTATGTTGGTGTTATTGACGTTGGGAATACTGTCCAGGGCACTTGTGTACCAACCATCTTTAGATGTGTACACAATGTACAAGACAATCTACAGGACAGACAAATAGATAATGTAAAGTTCTACTGCCTTTCAATATTTATAATTTATACATGTAGGCCTGGCCCTAGGCCTATTTATAATTAACAATTCAGAATGAGAATGCTCTGTTTGTTTATAATAGCGTTCATACTGATAATGATTCTTTTTGTATAGATCTATGCTAATTATTTGTAATTTATTGTAAAGCGTAAAAGTAAGCTACAGTAACATTGTCTCTCGAAGTAAAAAATGATCGTGGGACACTTAAAAAAAAATCGTATAACTATATATTAGATATAGGATATAGGATAACGATTCTACATTCTATGTAGGGTGGAGGGAGCCTCATCAGGGAGGTGTCAATTTTTAAAATTCAGTGAAAGTGTGCTTTTAAAAACTGTGGCTGTCACGTTATTTCGACACAATAGGGGCCTGCTGTTTTGACCAAAATTAGGACTACTAATTTAATTTCAATTGGTGAACATCATGGCAAAAATTAAACATTTTTTTAGGATAGGTTCATACAAGTTTTAGAAATCGTTAATTATATTGATCAAAAAGTAAATAAATGTTAATATTTAGCTAGACTATATTTCTTTCTTTCAATAGAGATGACAGAGATAATAGTTGAAAGCTGTGTTTGTTTAAACAAAATCTAACTTTTCTATTTCTTAGTGAGTTGCTCTATCAAATTTCATTAGCATACAACATATATAGGCCTAGTCAGTGATAGGGCCTACATGATAGCTTTACGGAAAAAAATACACTAACCTGCACTATTGTAACTCCTATCATGAAGAACGGGGGAGGTAGGCATTTGTATTCAAACAAATAATCGTCAACCATAAGTTGCTGAGTGGTGTTGGTGCAGACTACCCTCAATGCCCGTTTGGTTCTCCCCATATCCCTGTCAGCCGAGTGCAGCCCAGTGTCTGAGCCACCAAAACTGGAGTTGTCGTCATGCCTGCCCAGCACCTGTGCGAAGTGGGAAATTATGTAGGCTAGGTAAAATATGTGGTTTCATTAGCAACACAAGAAGTCAAAATGTTTCAGAAGACATTATTTATAGACTAATTAGAAAGCGAGTTGATCCTGTTTTTATGTTGTACGGTGTACGTCATGTTGGTCCGTCATGCCTACAGTTTAAAAAGGGGTGGAGCTTTCTTACAATAAAAATATGTACAGGAAGGCAACATTTTAAACAGCACTATTTTGAAATAGTAAAATAACCAAAGCGACTTTCATTATGGACACTCTTGATCTACCTGTAGGCCTACGGCTATTAAAGACGTTCTATTATTATTAACTGGGGAAAAACCACTATATAAGGCTATGAAAAAACACACTATAATGCTATTGAAACACACTGGGCCTTATATAAGGCTAGGTAAACACAACTATAAGGCTAGGTAAAAACAACTATAAGGCTAGGTAAACACAAATATAAGGCTAGGTAAACACAACTATAAGGCTAGGTAAACACAACTATAAGTGTAGGTAAACACAACTATAAGGCTAGGTAAACACAACTATAAGGCTAGGTAAACAAAACTATAAGGCTAGCTAAACACAACTATAAGGCTAGGTAAACACAACTATAAGTCTAGGTAAACACAACTATAAGGCTAGGTAAACACAACTATAAGTCTAGGTAAACACAACTATAAGGCTAGGTAAACACAACTATAAGGCTATGTAAACACAACTATAAGGCTATGTAAACACAACTATAAGGCTAGGTAAACACAACTATAAGGCTAGGTAAACACAAATATAAGGCTAGCTAAACACAACTATAAGGCTAGGTAAACACAACTATAAGGCTAGGTAAACACAACTATAAGGCTAGGTAAACACAAATATAAGGCTAGGTAAACACAACTATAAGGCTAGGTAAACACAACTATAAGGCTAGAGAAATACAACTATAAGGCTAGGTAAACACAGCTATAAGGCTAGGTAAACACAACTATAAGGCTAGGTAAACACAACTATAAGGCTAGGTAAACACAACTATAAGGCTAGGTAAACACAACTATAAGGCTATGTAAACACAACTATAAGGCTAGGTAAACACAAATATAAGGCTAGTATTACGTCCACAATCCCCTTGTGGCCAGAGCTGTGTAGATCTTGCTGATAATTCTCGTTAGTCCTAGGGGAGACTTTAATTATTATTATTTATGTTTCAGCATTACACGAACTCTTCTTATAGTCCTGGGCACAAACTCAGTATTTGTGTTCCAACATTTCCTTTCTTGGACATTAGAGTAGTAGATAAATCTTATAGTAATGTATACAACACAATAGAATAGTAACTTGACAAGGAAGCTTCAGTGTAACTGTTGTTGATAGTTTAATTCAGGTGATATGTTCAATATATACAATATATCTATTATGTACAGTTAGAATAAAATAATGCAAACACAAACGTTCTCAAAGGAACATATTTTGAAACTCTCTGTCTTTCAGACAAAACAAATCATTAAATACCATCCGAGTTGTGCAAGGGACAGACCCATTACCAGTAGGGCTGAAAATCATGGTATCATTACAAAACTCATAACAAAACGATAGGAACTTCCCCTATTAAATAATGAGTCGTTCCCAGACCCTGAGAATTTTAGATCAACACAGAATCCCAACATTAAGTAGAATCATTTGTCTTCCCACTAAACGTCAGGCGATCGGAAGCCTAAGCCCCGCCCATAAAATCCTGTTTTAATGAAAAAAAGAGGGGGAAGAAGAATAAACATTGCGTGTTCCAATTCTTGGAAAAACTATATATATGACACTAGGTAAATACAACTATAAGGCTAGAGAAATACAACTATAAGGCTAGGTAAACACAAATATAAGGCTAGGTAAACACAACTATAAGGCTAGCTAAACACAACTATAAGTGTAGGTAAACACAACTATAAGGCTAGGTAAACACAACTATAAGGCTAGGTAAACACAACTATAAGGCTAGGTAAACACAACTATAAGGCTAGGTAAACACAACTATAAGGCTAGAGAAATACAACTATAAGGCTAGGTAAACACAGCTATAAGGCTAGGTAAACACAACTATAAGGCTAGGTAAACACAACTATAAGGCTAGGTAAACACAACTTTAAGGCTAGGTAAACACAACTATAAGGCTAGGTAAACACAACTATAAGGCTAGGTAATCACAACTATAAGGCTAGGTAAACACAACTATAAGGCTAGGTAAACACAAATATAAGGCTAGGTAAACACAACTATAAGTCTAGGTAAACACAACTATAAGGCTAGGTAAACACAACTATAAGGCTAGGTAAACACAACTATAAGGCTAGGTAAACACAACTATAAGGCTAGGTAAACAAAACTATAAGGCTAGGTAAACAAAACTATAAGGCTAGGTAAACACAACTATAAGGCTAGGTAAACACATTTATAAGGCTAGGTAAACACAACTATAAGGCTAGGTAAACACAACTATAAGGCTAGGTAAACACAACTATAAGGCTAGGTAAACACAACTATAAGGCTAGGTAAACACAAATATAAGGCTAGGTAAACACAACTATAAGGCTAGGTAAACACAACTATAAGGCTAGAGAAATACAACTATAAGGCTAGGTAAACACAGCTATAAGGCTAGGTAAACACAACTATAAGGCTAGGTAAACACAACTATAAGGCTAGGTAAACACAACTATAAGGCTAGGTAAACACAACTATAAGGCTAGGTAAACACAACTATAAGGCTAGGTAATCACAACTATAAGGCTAGGTAAACACAACTATAAGGCTAGGTAAACACAAATATAAGGCTAGGTAAACACAACTATAAGGCTAGGTAAACACAACTATAAGGCTAGCTAAACACAACTATAAGGCTAGGTAAACACAACTATAAGTCTAGGTAAACACAACTATAAGGCTAGGTAAACACAACTATAAGTTTAGGTAAACACAACTATAAGGCTAGGTAAACACAACTATTAGGCTAGGTAATCACAACTATAAGGCTAGGTAAACACAACTATAAGGCTAGGTAAACACAAATATAAGGCTAGGTAAACACAACTACAAGGCTAGGTAAACACAACTATAAGGCTAGCTAAACACAACTATAAGGCTAGGTAAACACAACTATAAGTCTAGGTAAACACAACTATAAGGCTAGGTAAACACAACTATAAGTCTAGGTAAACACAACTATAAGGCTAGGTAAACACAACTATAAGGCTAGGTAAACACAACTATAAGGCTATGTAAACACAACTATAAGGCTAGGTAAACACAACTATAAGGCTAGGTAAACACAAATATAAGGCTAGCTAAACACAACTATAAGGCTAGGTAAACACAACTATAAGGCTAGGTAAACACAACTATAAGGCTAGGTAAACACAAATATAAGGCTAGGTAAACACAACTATAAGGCTAGGTAAACACAACTATAAGGCTAGAGAAATACAACTATAAGGCTAGGTAAACACAGCTATAAGGCTAGGTAAACACAACTATAAGGCTAGGTAAACACAACTATAAGGCTAGGTAAACACAACTATAAGGCTAGGTAAACACAACTATAAGGCTATGTAAACACAACTATAAGGCTAGGTAAACACAAATATAAGGCTAGTATTACGTCCACAATCCCCTTGTGGCCAGAGCTGTGTAGATCTTGCTGATAATTCTCGTTAGTCCTAGGGGAGACTTTAATTATTATTATTTATGTTTCAGCATTACACGAACTCTTCTTATAGTCCTGGGCACAAACTCAGTATTTGTGTTCCAACATTTCCTTTCTTGGACATTAGAGTAGTAGATAAATCTTATAGTAATGTATACAACACAATAGAATAGTAACTTGACAAGGAAGCTTCAGTGTAACTGTTGTTGATAGTTTAATTCAGGTGATATGTTCAATATATACAATATATCTATTATGTACAGTTAGAATAAAATAATGCAAACACAAACGTTCTCAAAGGAACATATTTTGAAACTCTCTGTCTTTCAGACAAAACAAATCATTAAATACCATCCGAGTGGTGCAAGGGACAGACCCATTACCAGTAGGGCTGAAAATCATGGTATCATTACAAAACTCATAACAAAACGATAGGAACTTCCCCTATTAAATAATGAGTCGTTCCCAGACCCTGAGAATTTTAGATCAACACAAAATCCCAACATTAAGTAGAATCATTTGTCTTCCCACTAAACGTCAGGCGATCGGAAGCCTAAGCCCCGCCCATAAAATCCTGTTTTAATGAAAAAAAGAGGGGGAAGAAGAATAAACATTGCGTGTTCCAATTCTTGGAAAAACTATATATATGACACTAGGTAAATACAACTATAAGGCTAGAGAAATACAACTATAAGGCTAGGTAAACACAACTATAAGGCTAGGTAAACACAACTATAAGACTAGGTAAACACAACTATAAGGCTAGGTAAACACAACTAAAAGGCTAGGTAAACACAACTATAAGGCTAGGTAAACACAAATATAAGGCTAGGTATACACAACTATAAGGCTAGGTAAACACAACTATAAGGCTAGAGAAATACAACTATAAGGCTAGGTAAACACAGCTTTAAGGCTAGGTAAACACAACTATAAGGCTAGGTAAACACAACTATAAGGCTAGGTAAACACAACTATAAGGCTAGGTCAACACAACTATAAGGCTAGGTAAACACAACTATAAGGCTAGGTAAACACAACTATAAGGCTAGGTAAACACAACTATAAGGCTAGGTAAACACAACTATAAGGCTAGAGAAATACAACTATAAGGCTAGGTAAACACAACTATAAGGCTAGGTAAACACAACTATAAGACTAGGTAAACACAATTATAAGGCTAGGTAAACACAACTATAAGGCTAGGTAAACACAACTATAAGGCTAGGTAAACACAAATATAAGGCTAGGTAAACACAACTATAAGGCTAGGTAAACACAACTATAAGGCTAGAGAAATACAACTATAAGGCTAGGTAAACACAGCTATAAGGCTAGGTAAACACAACTATAAGGCTAGGTAAACACAACTATAAGGCTAGGTAAACACAACTATAAGGCTAGGTAAACACAACTATAAGGCTATGTAAACACACCTATAAGGCTAGGTAAACACAAATATAAGGCTAGGTAAACACAACTATAAGGCTAGAGAAATACAACTATAAGGCTAGGTAAACACAACTATAAGGCTAGGTAAACACAACTATAAGACTAGGTAACACAACTATAAGGCTAGGTAAACACAACTATAAGGCTAGGTAAACACAACTATAAGGCTAGGTAAACACACATATAAGGCTAGGTAAATACAACTATAAGGCTAGGTAAACACAACTATAAGGCTAGAGAAATACAACTATAAGGCTAGGTAAACACAGCTATAAGGCTAGGTAAACACAACTATAAGGCTAGGTAAACACAACTATAAGGCTAGGTAAACACAACTATAAGGCTAGGTAAACACAACTATAAGGCTAGGTAAACACAACTATAAGGCTAGGTAATCACAACTATAAGGCTAGGTAAACACAACTATAAGGCTAGGTAAACACAACTATAAGGCTAGGTAAACACAACAATAAGGCTAGGTAATCACAACTATAAGGCTATGTAAACACAAATATAAGGCTAGGTAAACACAACTATAAGGCTAGAGAAATACAACTTTAAGGCTAGGTAAACACAACTATAAGGCTAGGTAAACACAACTATAAGACTAGGTAAACACAACTATAAGGCTAGGTAAACACAACTATAAGGCTAGGTAAACACAACTATAAGGCTAGAGAAATACAACTATAAGGCTAGGTAAACACAGCTATAAGGCTAGGTAAACACAACTATAAGGCTAGGTAAACACAACTATAAGGCTAGGTAAACACAACTATAAGGCTAGGTAAACACAACTATAAGGCTAGGTAAACACAACTATAAGGCTAGGTAATCACAACTATAAGGCTAGGTAAACACAACTATAAGGCTAGGTAAACACAAATATAAGGCTAGTTAAACACAACTATAAGGCTAGGTAAACAAAACTATAAGGCTAGGTAAACACAACTATAAGGCTAGGTAAACACAACTATAATGCTAGGTAAACACAACTATAAGTCTAGGTAAACACAACTATAAGGCTAGGTAACACAACTATAAGGCTAGGTAAACAAAACTATAAGGCTAGGTAAACACAACTATAAGGCTAGGTAAACACAACTATAAGGCTAGGTAAACACAAATATAAGGCTAGAGAAATACAACTATAAGGCTAGGTTAACACAACTATAAGGCTAGAGAAATACAACTATAAGGCTAGGTTAACACAACTATAAGGCTAGGTAAACACAACTATAAGGCTATGTAAACACAACTATAAGGCTAGGTAAACACAACTTTAAGGCTAGGTAAACACAACTATAAGGCTAGGTAAACACAACTATAAGCATAGAGAAATACAACTATAAGGCTAGGTAAACACAGCTATAAGGCTAGGTAAACACAACTATAAGGCTAGGTAAACACAACTATAAGGCTAGGTAAACACAACTATAAGGCTAGGTAAACACAACTATAAGGCTATTTAAACACAACTATAAGGCTAGGTAAACACAAATATAAGGCTAGTATTACGTCCACAATCCCCTTGTGGCCAGAGCTGTGTAGATCTTGCTGATAATTCTCGTTAGTCCTAGGGGAGACTTTAATTATTATTATTTATGTTTCAGCATTACACGAACTCTTCTTATAGTCCTGGGCACAAACTCAGTATTTGTGTTCCAACATTTCCTTTCTTGGACATTAGAGTAGTAGATAAATCTTATAGTAATGTATACAACACAATAGAATAGTAACTTGACAAGGAAGCTTCAGTGTAACTGTTGTTGATAGTTTAATTCAGGTGATATGTTCAATATATACAATATATCTATTATGTACAGTTAGAATAAAATAATGCAAACACAAACGTTCTCAAAGGAACATATTTTGAAACTCTCTGTCTTTCAGACAAAACAAATCATTAAATACCATCCGAGTGGTGCAAGGGACAGACCCATTACCAGTAGGGCTGAAAATCATGGTATCATTACAAAACTCATAACAAAACGATAGGAACTTCCCCTATTAAATAATGAGTCGTTCCCAGACCCTGAGAATTTTAGATCAACACAGAATCCCAACATTAAGTAGAATCATTTGTCTTCCCACTAAACGTCAGGCGATCGGAAGCCTAAGCCCCGCCCATAAAATCCTGTTTTAATGAAAAAAAGAGGGGGAAGAAGAATAAACATTGCGTGTTCCGATTCTTGGAAAAACTATATATATGACACTAGGTAAATACAACTATAAGGCTAGAGAAATACAACTATAAGGCTAGGTAAACACAAATATAAGGCTAGGTAAACACAACTATAAGGCTAGCTAAACACAACTATAAGTGTAGGTAAACACAACTATAAGGCTAGGTAAACACAACTATAAGGCTAGGTAAACACAACTATAAGGCTAGGTAAACACAACTATAAGACTAGGTAAACACAACTATAAGGCTAGGTAAACACAACTATAAGGCTAGGTAAACACAACTATAAGGCTAGGTAAACACAAATATAAGGCTAGGTAAACACAACTATAAGGCTAGGTAAACACAACTATAAGGCTAGAGAAATACAACTATAAGGCTAGGTAAACACAGCTATAAGGCTAGGTAAACACAACTATAAGGCTAGGTAAACACAACTATAAGGCTAGGTAAACACAACTTTAAGGCTAGGTAAACACAACTATAAGGCTAGGTAAACACAACTATAAGGCTAGGTAAACACAACTATAAGGCTAGGTAAACACAAATATAAGGCTAGCTAAACACAACTATAAGGCTAGGTAAACACAACTATAAGTCTAGGTAAACACAACTATAAGGCTAGGTAAACACAACTATAAGTCTAGGTAAACACAACTATAAGGCTAGGTAAACACAACTATAAGGCTAGGTAAACACAACTATAAGGCTAGGTAAACACAACTATAAGGCTAGGTAAACAAAACTATAAGGCTAGGTAAACAAAACTATAAGGCTAGGTAAACACAACTATAAGGCTAGGTAAACACAACTATAAGGCTAGGTAAACACATTTATAAGACTAGGTAAACACAACTATAAGGCTAGGTAAACACAACTATAAGGCTAGGTAAACAAAACTATAAGGCTAGGTAAACAAAACTATAAGGCTAGGTAAACACAACCATAAGGCTAGGTAAACACAACTATAAGGCTAGGTAAACACATTTATAAGGCTAGGTAAACACAACTATAAGGCTAGGTAAACACAGCTATAAGGCTAGGTAAACACAAATATAAGGCTAGTATTACGTCCACAATCCCCTTGTGGCCAGAGCTGTGTAGATCTTGCTGATAATTCTCGTTAGTCCTAGGGGAGACTTTAATTATTATTATTTATGTTTCAGCATTACACGAACTCTTCTTATAGTCCTGGGCACAAACTCAGTATTTGTGTTCCAACATTTCCTTTCTTGGACATTAGAGTAGTAGATTAATCTTATAGTAATGTATACAACACAATAGAATAGTAACTTGACAAGGAAGCTTCAGTGTAACTGTTGTTGATAGTTTAATTCAGGTGATATGTTCAATATATACAATATATCTATTATGTACAGTTAGAATAAAATAATGCAAACACAAACGTTCTCAAAGGAACATATTTTGAAACTCTCTGTCTTTCAGACAAAACAAATCATTAAATACCATCCGAGTGGTACAAGGGACAGACCCATTACCAGTAGGGCTGAAAATCATGGTATCATTACAAAACTCATAACAAAACAATAGGAACTTCCCCTATTAAATAATGAGTCGTTCCCAGACCCTGAGAATTTTAGATCAACACAGAATCGCAACATTAAGTAGAATCATTTGTCTTCCCACTAAACGTCAGGCGATCGGAAGCCTAAGCCCCGCCCATAAAATCCTGTTTTAATGAAAAAAAGAGGGGGAAGAAGAATAAACATTGCGTGTTCCAATTCTTGGAAAAACTATATATATGACACTAGGTAAATACAACTATAAGGCTAGAGAAATACAACTATAAGGCTAGGTAAACACAAATATAAGGCTAGGTAAACACAACTATAAGGCTAGCTAAACACAACTATAAGTGTAGGTAAACACAACTATAAGGCTAGGTAAACACAACTATAAGGCTGGGTTAACACAACTATAAGGCTAGGTAAACACAACTATAAGACTAGGTAAACACAACTATAAGGCTAGGTAAACACAACTATAAGGCTAGGTAAACACAACTATAAGGCTAGGTAAACACAAATATAAGGCTAGGTAAACACAACTATAAGGCTAGGTAAACACAAATATAAGGCTAGAGAAATACAACTATAAGGCTAGGTAAACACAGCTATAAGGCTAGGTAAACACAACTATAAGGCTAGGTAAACACAACTATAAGGCTAGGTAAACACAACTATAAGGCTAGGTAAACACAACTATAAGGCTAGGTAAACACAACTATAAGGCTAGGTAAACACAACTATAAGGCTAGAGAAATACAACTATAAGGCTAGGTAAACACAACTATAAGGCTAGGTAAACACAACTATAAGACTAGGTAAACACAACTATAAGGCTAGGTAAACACAACTATAAGGCTAGGTAAACACAACTATAAGGCTAGGTAAACACAAATATAAGGCTAGGTATACACAACTATAAGGCTAGGTAAACACAACTATAAGGCTAGAGAAATACAACTATAAGGCTAGGTAAACACAGCTTTAAGGCTAGGTAAACACAACTATAAGGCTAGGTAAACACAACTATAAGGCTAGGTAAACACAACTATAAGGCTAGGTCAACACAACTATAAGGCTAGGTAAACACAACTATAAGGCTAGGTAAACACAACTATAAGGCTAGGTAAACACAACTATAAGGCTAGGTAAACACAACTATAAGGCTAGAGAAATACAACTATAAGGCTAGGTAAACACAACTATAAGGCTAGGTAAACACAACTATAAGACTAGGTAAACACAATTATAAGGCTAGGTAAACACAACTATAAGGCTAGGTAAACACAACTATAAGGCTAGGTAAACACAAATATAAGGCTAGGTAAACACAACTATAAGGCTAGGTAAACACAACTATAAGGCTAGAGAAATACAACTATAAGGCTAGGTAAACACAGCTATAAGGCTAGGTAAACACAACTATAAGGCTAGGTAAACACAACTATAAGGCTAGGTAAACACAACTATAAGGCTAGGTAAACACAACTATAAGGCTATGTAAACACACCTATAAGGCTAGGTAAACACAAATATAAGGCTAGGTAAACACAACTATAAGGCTAGAGAAATACAACTATAAGGCTAGGTAAACACAACTATAAGGCTAGGTAAACACAACTATAAGACTAGGTAAACACAACTATAAGGCTAGGTAAACACAACTATAAGGCTAGGTAAACACAACTATAAGGCTAGGTAAACACACATATAAGGCTAGGTAAATACAACTATAAGGCTAGGTAAACACAACTATAAGGCTAGAGAAATACAACTATAAGGCTAGGTAAACACAGCTATAAGGCTAGGTAAACACAACTATAAGGCTAGGTAAACACAACTATAAGGCTAGGTAAACACAGCTATAAGGCTAGGTAAACACAACTATAAGGCTAGGTAAACACAACTATAAGGCTAGGTAATCACAACTATAAGGCTAGGTAAACACAACTATAAGGCTAGGTAAACACAACTATAAGGCTAGGTAAACACAACTATAAGGCTAGGTAATCACAACTATAAGGCTAGGTAAACACAAATATAAGGCTAGGTAAACACAACTATAAGGCTAGAGAAATACAACTTTAAGGCTAGGTAAACACAACTATAAGTCTAGGTAAACACAACTATAAGGCTAGGTAAACACAACTATAAGTCTAGGTAAACACAACTATAAGGCTAGGTAAACACAACTATAAGGCTAGGTAAACACAACTATAAGGCTAGGTAAACACAACTATAAGGCTAGGTAAACAAAACTATAAGGCTAGGTAAACAAAACTATAAGGCTAGGTAAACACAACTATAAGGCTAGGTAAACACAACTATAAGGCTAGGTAAACACATTTATAAGACTAGGTAAACACAACTATAAGGCTAGGTAAACACAACTATAAGGCTAGGTAAACAAAACTATAAGGCTAGGTAAACAAAACTATAAGGCTAGGTAAACACAACCATAAGGCTAGGTAAACACAACTATAAGGCTAGGTAAACACATTTATAAGGCTAGGTAAACACAACTATAAGGCTAGGTAAACACAGCTATAAGGCTAGGTAAACACAAATATAAGGCTAGTATTACGTCCACAATCCCCTTGTGGCCAGAGCTGTGTAGATCTTGCTGATAATTCTCGTTAGTCCTAGGGGAGACTTTAATTATTATTATTTATGTTTCAGCATTACACGAACTCTTCTTATAGTCCTGGGCACAAACTCAGTATTTGTGTTCCAACATTTCCTTTCTTGGACATTAGAGTAGTAGATAAATCTTATAGTAATGTATACAACACAATAGAATAGTAACTTGACAAGGAAGCTTCAGTGTAACTGTTGTTGATAGTTTAATTCAGGTGATATGTTCAATATATACAATATATCTATTATGTACAGTTAGAATAAAATAATGCAAACACAAACGTTCTCAAAGGAACATATTTTGAAACTCTCTGTCTTTCAGACAAAACAAATCATTAAATACCATCCGAGTGGTACAAGGGACAGACCCATTACCAGTAGGGCTGAAAATCATGGTATCATTACAAAACTCATAACAAAACAATAGGAACTTCCCCTATTAAATAATGAGTCGTTCCCAGACCCTGAGAATTTTAGATCAACACAGAATCGCAACATTAAGTAGAATCATTTGTCTTCCCACTAAACGTCAGGCGATCGGAAGCCTAAGCCCCGCCCATAAAATCCTGTTTTAATGAAAAAAAGAGGGGGAAGAAGAATAAACATTGCGTGTTCCAATTCTTGGAAAAACTATATATATGACACTAGGTAAATACAACTATAAGGCTAGAGAAATACAACTATAAGGCTAGGTAAACACAAATATAAGGCTAGGTAAACACAACTATAAGGCTAGCTAAACACAACTATAAGTGTAGGTAAACACAACTATAAGGCTAGGTAAACACAACTATAAGGCTGGGTTAACACAACTATAAGGCTAGGTAAACACAACTATAAGACTAGGTAAACACAACTATAAGGCTAGGTAAACACAACTATAAGGCTAGGTAAACACAACTATAAGGCTAGGTAAACACAAATATAAGGCTAGGTAAACACAACTATAAGGCTAGGTAAACACAAATATAAGGCTAGAGAAATACAACTATAAGGCTAGGTAAACACAGCTATAAGGCTAGGTAAACACAACTATAAGGCTAGGTAAACACAACTATAAGGCTAGGTAAACACAACTATAAGGCTAGGTAAACACAACTATAAGGCTAGGTAAACACAACTATAAGGCTAGGTAAACACAACTATAAGGCTAGAGAAATACAACTATAAGGCTAGGTAAACACAACTATAAGGCTAGGTAAACACAACTATAAGACTAGGTAAACACAACTATAAGGCTAGGTAAACACAACTATAAGGCTAGGTAAACACAACTATAAGGCTAGGTAAACACAAATATAAGGCTAGGTATACACAACTATAAGGCTAGGTAAACACAACTATAAGGCTAGAGAAATACAACTATAAGGCTAGGTAAACACAGCTTTAAGGCTAGGTAAACACAACTATAAGGCTAGGTAAACACAACTATAAGGCTAGGTAAACACAACTATAAGGCTAGGTCAACACAACTATAAGGCTAGGTAAACACAACTATAAGGCTAGGTAAACACAACTATAAGGCTAGGTAAACACAACTATAAGGCTAGGTAAACACAACTATAAGGCTAGAGAAATACAACTATAAGGCTAGGTAAACACAACTATAAGGCTAGGTAAACACAACTATAAGACTAGGTAAACACAATTATAAGGCTAGGTAAACACAACTATAAGGCTAGGTAAACACAACTATAAGGCTAGGTAAACACAAATATAAGGCTAGGTAAACACAACTATAAGGCTAGGTAAACACAACTATAAGGCTAGAGAAATACAACTATAAGGCTAGGTAAACACAGCTATAAGGCTAGGTAAACACAACTATAAGGCTAGGTAAACACAACTATAAGGCTAGGTAAACACAACTATAAGGCTAGGTAAACACAACTATAAGGCTATGTAAACACACCTATAAGGCTAGGTAAACACAAATATAAGGCTAGGTAAACACAACTATAAGGCTAGAGAAATACAACTATAAGGCTAGGTAAACACAACTATAAGGCTAGGTAAACACAACTATAAGACTAGGTAAACACAACTATAAGGCTAGGTAAACACAACTATAAGGCTAGGTAAACACAACTATAAGGCTAGGTAAACACACATATAAGGCTAGGTAAATACAACTATAAGGCTAGGTAAACACAACTATAAGGCTAGAGAAATACAACTATAAGGCTAGGTAAACACAGCTATAAGGCTAGGTAAACACAACTATAAGGCTAGGTAAACACAACTATAAGGCTAGGTAAACACAGCTATAAGGCTAGGTAAACACAACTATAAGGCTAGGTAAACACAACTATAAGGCTAGGTAATCACAACTATAAGGCTAGGTAAACACAACTATAAGGCTAGGTAAACACAACTATAAGGCTAGGTAAACACAACTATAAGGCTAGGTAATCACAACTATAAGGCTAGGTAAACACAAATATAAGGCTAGGTAAACACAACTATAAGGCTAGAGAAATACAACTTTAAGGCTAGGTAAACACAACTATAAGGCTAGGTAAACACAACTATAAGACTAGGTAAACACAACTATAAGGCTAGGTAAACACAACTATAAGGCTAGGTAAACACAACTATAAGGCTAGAGAAATACAACTATAAGGCTAGGTAAACACAGCTATAAGGCTAGGTAAACACAACTATAAGGCTAGGTAAACACAACTATAAGGCTAGGTAAACACAACTATAAGGCTAGGTAAACACAACTATAAGGCTAGGTAAACACAACTATAAGGCTAGGTAATCACAACTATAAGGCTAGGTAAACACAACTATAAGGCTAGGTAAACACAAATATAAGGCTAGGTAAACACAACTATAAGGCTAGGTAAACACAACTATAAGGCTAGCTAAACACAACTATAAGGCTAGTTAAGCACAACTATAAGGCTAGGTAAACACAACTATAAGTCTAGGTAAACACAACTATAAGGCTAGGTAAACACAACTATAAGGCTAGGTAAACAAAACTATAAGGCTAGGTAAACACAACTATAAGGCTAGGTAAACACAACTATAAGGCTAGGTAAACACAACTATAAGGCTAGGTAAACACAACTATAAGGCTAGGTAAACACAACTATAAGTCTAGGTAAACACAACTATAAGGCTAGGTAACACAACTATAAGGCTAGGTAAACAAAACTATAAGGCTAGGTAAACACAACTATAAGGCTAGGTAAACACAACTATAAGGCTAGGTAAACACAACTATAAGGCTAGAGAAATACAACTATAAGGCTAGGTAAACACAGCTATAAGGCTAGGTAAACACAACTATAAGGCTAGGTAAACACAACTATAAGGCTAGGTAAACACAACTATAAGGCTAGGTAAACACAACTATAAGGCTAGGTAAACACAACTATAAGGCTAGGTAATCACAACTATAAGGCTAGGTAAACACAACTATAAGGCTAGGTAAACACAACTATAAGGCTAGGTAAACACAACTATAAGGCTAGGTAATCACAACTATAAGGCTAGGTAAACACAAATATAAGGCTAGGTAAACACAACTATAAGGCTAGAGAAATACAACTTTAAGGCTAGGTAAACACAACTATAAGGCTAGGTAAACACAACTATAAGACTAGGTAAACACAACTATAAGGCTAGGTAAACACAACTATAAGGCTAGGTAAACACAACTATAAGGCTAGAGAAATACAACTATAAGGCTAGGTAAACACAGCTATAAGGCTAGGTAAACACAACTATAAGGCTAGGTAAACACAACTATAAGGCTAGGTAAACACAACTATAAGGCTAGGTAAACACAACTATAAGGCTAGGTAAACACAACTATAAGGCTAGGTAATCACAACTATAAGGCTAGGTAAACACAACTATAAGGCTAGGTAAACACAAATATAAGGCTAGGTAAACACAACTATAAGGCTAGCTAAACACAACTATAAGGCTAGTTAAGCACAACTATAAGGCTAGGTAAACACAACTATAAGTCTAGGTAAACACAACTATAAGGCTAGGTAAACACAACTATAAGGCTAGGTAAACAAAACTATAAGGCTAGGTAAACACAACTATAAGGCTAGGTAAACACAACTATAAGGCTAGGTAAACACAACTATAAGGCTAGGTAAACACAACTATAAGGCTAGGTAAACACAACTATAAGTCTAGGTAAACACAACTATAAGGCTAGGTAACACAACTATAAGGCTAGGTAAACAAAACTATAAGGCTAGGTAAACACAACTATAAGGCTAGGTAAACACAACTATAAGGCTAGAGAAATACAACTATAAGGCTAGGTAAACACAGCTATAAGGCTAGGTTAACACAACTATAAGGCTAGGTAAACACAACTATAAGTCTAGGTAAACACAACTATAAGGCTAGGTAAACACAACTATAAGGCTAGGTAAATACAACTATAAGGCTAGGTAAACACAACTATAAAGCTAGGTAAACACAACTATAAGGCTAGGTAAACACAACTATAAGGCTAGGTAAACACAACTATAAGGCTAGGTAAACACAACTATAAGGCTAGGTAAACACAGCTATAAGGCTAGGTAAACACAGCTATAAGGCTAGGTAAACACAACTATAAGGCTAGGTAAACACAACTATAAGGCTAGGTAAACACAGCTATAAGGCTAGGTAAACACAACTATAAGGCTAGGTAAACACAACTATAAGGCTAGGTAAACACAGCTATAAGGCTAGGTAAACACAACTATAAGGCTAGGTAAACACCACTATAAGGCTAGGTAAACACAACTATAAGGCTAGGTAAACACAACTATAAGGCTAGGTAAACACAACTATAAGGCTAGGTAAACACAACTATAAGGCTAGGTAAACACAACTATAAGGCTAGGTAAACACAACTATAAGGCTAGGTAAACACAACTATAAGGCTAGGTAAACACAACTATAAGGCTAGGTAAACACAACTATAAGGCTAGGTAAACACAACTATAAGGCTAGGTAAACACAACTATAAGGCTAGGTAAACACAACTTTAAGGCTAGGTACTATTAGGTAACTATTACACAATTTTTATGCTATGGACTGCATATAAAATTTTAAACAACAAGACGGGTCACAATGTATTTACATTATCAATGCAAGGAATTTTTAAAAAATGCCGTTAGAAGCTTCTCGGGGCCACACTAAAAGGCTTGGCGGGCCGTTTTGTGGCTCGCGGTCAGCATATTACACACCCTTGCATGAACACACACAAACAATAAATACTAGAAAATACTATAGGCCTATGTACGTAACACTATGTACACATATGTAAGTCATCAGTTGTTGTTTTTTTTCATCCATTAACGTAAACAAGTCTGAGAAAATCACGAATGAACGTTTAAAAACAACATTGACATTGTTTTGTTCTCATAATTGCAAATAAAAATACTGAGATACTTGTTGGTGCTAAGTTATCTAAGTAGAAATAACACAAATACTGAGATCCTTGTTGGTGCTAAGTTAACTAAGTAGCAAGAACACAAATACTGATATCCTTGTTGGTGCTAAGTTAACTAAGTAGCAAGAACACAAATACTGATATCCTTTTAGGTGCTACGTTAACTAAGTAGCAAGAACACAAATACTAACATCCTTGTTGGTGCTAAGTTAACTAAGTAGCAAGAACAAAAATTAACGAAACGCCAACTTATCTTGTCTTATCTTATACATTACAGACGCTCCTTCTATAGAGAAGATTATTGCGTCTTACGCTCATCCGTGGTCCGAGTCTAGTCTTGCATTTTTATTATTGTTTTAAATGATGTTAAGTTACTGGTTTTCCTGGTTTTTCCATTTTCGAATGCCACTCGGGAAAAAAGAGCACTTATATGCATTTGTTCTCGCATAGGGGATAAGGAAAGTGTTTTTGTCCTTAAGTTTCTCTTAGCTTTGCAACATGTTGTTATTGGGTGGTATTTCTAAATTAGAGTTTAATGCCTTATGTATTATTATTAACCCTACTTTACTCTTTGCTCTTCTGTCCTCTAGTGTTTCTAGGTTTAGTGATTTGACTAATGGTGTTACTCTTGTCAATTGGGAATATTCATTAGTTATGATCCTTGCAGCTCTTTTTTTAATTTGTTCTAATTTTTTTATGTTTTCTTTAGTTGATAGTACTTGATAGGTCATATACTGATCCTGCATATTCTAGTATAGGCCTAACTAATGTGAGATAGCATTTTATTTTTATATTCTTATTACATTTGTATAAGTTCCTTTTTATGAATCCTAACAACAAACAGAATCAATGCCAGAAAAAACATTACCATAGGTACTTGGAACGTAAGATCACTGAGACAAACTGGTAAACTGAAGGAACTCACACACGAAATGAATAACTACAAATGGGACATCTTGGGTCTATGCGAAATGAGATGGAAAAACTTTGGAGAAACATCAACCGAAGAGGGCAACATGCTATATTTTAGCGGACGGGAGGACACACGTGAACAAGGAGTGGGATTTCTTGTCCACAAAAATAGTATTAGCAGCATAATGAGCTGCCGACCAGTCTCAAGCCGGCTTATCACTATCCGTCTGAAAGCAACCCCATTCAACATAACCATCATACAGACTTATGTGCCAACATCAGACTATGATGACGAAGAACTGGAGGATTTCTACACTCCAGGTGATCATAGACCAAACTCCCAGGAAAGACGTTCTCTTTGTTCAGGGTGACTGGAATGCCAAAGTAGGAAAAGAGGCCTATGCAAACTGGAAAGGCACATGTGGACAACACTGCAATGTTGAATCAAATGAGCGAGGACTAAAGCTTTTGGAGTTTGCCAGCTTTAACGACCTCATGCTGGCCAACACACTGGGCCCTCACAAGTCCTCAAGAATAACCACATGGCACAGCCCAAATGGGAAAAATCACAACCAAATCGACTACATCATGATAAAAACACGCTTCCGGTCAAGTATAAATATTGCTAAGACTCGCAGCTTCCCTGGAGCTGACATTGGAAGCGATCATGACCTAGTTATGATGACCTTTAGGCTACACCTGAAAGAATACAGAAAAGGGGGTACTCCAGAATCAAATTAGACCTCGAAAAGCTGATGGATCCTAAAGTAGCAGGAGCCTTCCAGGCAAAGATAGGAGGGAAATTTGCAGTCCTCAATATCTTAAATTCTGATTTTATGGACATGGACACATTGATCGACAACTTCAATACAGTGGTGACCGACACAGCTCAAGAGATTCTTGGCAAACATAGACAGGCCAAGAAACCATGGATAACACCAGACATCCTGGAGCTGTGTGACGAGCGTCGCCGACTAAAGAAAACAAAGACAAAATACCAATAAATACAGAACAATAAACCAGACAATTATTATTAGGAAAGGTATGAAAAGGGCAAAGAAAAACTGGATTGAAGAACAGTGCAACGACATTGAAAACTGTTTAAGGAAGAACAATAGCAAAAAAGCATACCAATTAGTAAAAGAACTAACCACCACTAAGCACAGGCGCACCACCACCATACAAGATAAGGATGGTAGAAACCTGACTGAGGAACTAGATATCTTAAAAAGATGGACTGAGTACTGCTTGGAACTATATAATGACAATATCACTATAGATCCAGATATACTAAACGTTCCTCCAGCCACAGACAATGACAATTACTTTATCCTCCGTACAGAAGTGGAAGCAGCAGTCCAAGCACTTCAAAAAAGAAAATGCCGCAGGAGAGGATAACATCCCTGCTGAGTTGGTGAAAGCAGGAGGGGAAGCCATGGTAAATGTCTTATTGAACATTTGCAATAAAATATGGATAACTAGAGACTGGCCTAAACCATGGACCCAGTCGCTCATCATCACCCTCCCCAAGAAGGCAACCTTTAGCAATGCCAGAACTACCGCACCATCAGCCTAATAAGTCACCCAAGCAAGGTCATGCTCAAAAAAATTTTAAGCCGACTCAGACCTTATGCTGAAAGAATCATTGCGGAAGAGCAGGCAGGCTTCAGGCAGGGACGTAGTACCACTGAGCAGATCTTTAACCTGCGAATACTCTATGAGAGGCACGCGCAACATCAACAACACTTGTACCATATATTTGTTGATTTTAAAAAAGCATTCGACAGGGTCTGGCACGCAGCCCTATGGGCAACCATGAAACATTACAACATCATTGACAACCTGACAATGCTGATACGTAGCCTCTATGACAGGGCCACCAGTGCACGTCTTCTTCAGCAACAACATTGGAGATTGGTTTAGGACGACCGTTGGAGTACGACAAGGATGCTTGCTTTCGCCAACACTGTTCAACATCTTCCTGGAGAGAATCATGTCAGATGCACTAGAGGATCATGAAGGGACAATCAGCATAAATGGCAAAAGGATCACCAGCCTTCGATTCGCAGATGATATAGATGGACTCGCCGGGAGTGAGGAAGAATTAGCCAACCTAGTGGAGCGACTGGACAAAACTTCCGCATCTTATGGCATGCAAATCAGTGCCGAAAAGACTAAATTAATGACTAGTAACACCAGCGGCATCACCACGCAGATCAAGATTGGTCGGCAGAGTTCGGAAACAGTTAGCAGCTTCAAGTACCTAGGAGCTATTGTATCCGAAGAGGGCTCCAAACCAGAAATAATGTCCAGACAACAGCATCACTAAAGAGGCTCAAGACAATATGGAAAGACAAGAACCTAGCCCTCAGCACCAAAATCAGGCTGATGCGCTCACTGGTCCTCTCCATTTTCTTATATGCTTGCGAGTCATGGACACTAACAGCGGAGCTGGAAAATAAGATAAACGCCATGGAAATGAGATGCTTTAGGACCCTGCTCGGTATCTGTTACAAAGACCATATCTCCAACGAACAGATAAAAAAAGAATACAACAGGAATGTGGAAAGTATGAAGACCTGCTGGCCACAGCCAAGAAAAGAAAACTGGAATGGTATGGCCACGTCACCAGAACCAACGGGCTTGCAAAGACCATCCTGCAGGGTACCACCAGAGGAGGCAGAAAGAGAGGAAGACCAAAGAAACGTTGGGAAGATAATATCAGGGAATGGACAGGTACAAAACTGTGCGAGGCAATGAGAACGGCTGCAAGACGGGAGGAGTGGAGGAGGCTGGTTTACATGTCATCTGTGGCGCCCCAACGGTCTAACAGACTACGGGATATGTAGGATGTAGGTAGGAATGTTTTGTTTGATTTTTTAATTACTTCATCAATATGAGGGTTTCAAGATAACTTACATTTTTTATTACTCCTAGATACTTCGCATTTAGCATTGTTAGTTTGATTTAGTTCTTTACCATGAATATAGTACTTTGTTATTATTTGTTTCGTTTTCTTTGATACCCTTATAAGTTGGCTATTTTCTGGGTGAAAAGACATACTCCAGTTTGATTCCCATTTTTGTAGTTTATCTAGGTCTTTTTGTAAAAGTTCACTATCTTTTCCTGTTAAAATAACTAACTTAATTCTGTTATAATAGCCACTTTACGCATTTGTTTTAATAAACAAATAATTATCATTATTTAAAGTTGTATTGACTTTTATCATTTTAAAAATTACATCCGATAATGGGGCCCTTGAGTTACTTGAGTTACTACAGAACTTTTCTGCGACCTTCAGAGCAATTTGAATCCTCTTGCCTAATACATTGATCTTGATTTTGTTCAATCATTTTACGTCACTGATTAATTATCAGTACAGAAAGAGTGTCTGGCTGTAACAAATATGACCAGATAATTAAAAAAATGCATCGAAAACTAGAGGCCAACCGATTTTCGGTTTCAGTTTCGGTTTCGGTGCCGAAAGAAGGCAAATGGCCTCTTTCGGCGTAATTTTGTTTTTGGTCGAAGTAAAAAAAGTTAGCTTTCCGTTTGCTTTCAGTTTCGGCCAAAACTGATAGTGACTTTCGGTCATCAGCCGAATATATATTTTAACTTTCAAAATTTAGACTGCAATTAGCTCTTGGAAAATAAATCAATTTATTTAAATCATGAGTAGAAATAATTCCCTTTGTTTAATTATTTCGCTGGTTAGGCAGTTAGTATTCTGGAAGGATTGTCAACAAGACTACATGGGTTCTAGCCATATCACCGTACAATTCCTGTCGCCAGGAAGGTTGAGCAAAGTACGTATGTATCTTCTATCTAGAAGGAATGTCTGTAGCTTATAAGTCTATTATAGTAGAGTGTATAGAATATAATTTAGCACATCGATAGATCAATAGTAAAACTATATTCTAGGCCTATGTTTAGCATAAAGTGCCAAGAGAAGCAATGCTAAATCTATATATAGACTGACACATATTGTGAAAGCCAATACATTTGTGGAGGTGTAAAGATGTGAGAACAGAAACTTACGATTTTGGAAAACTCTTCATATTTAATAGCCTTGCCTTGATTAAAATCACACAGGTCTGCCAACTCATGCACTTTTTCTGCAGGAAGCCGGTCTCTGTACTCAGGCTCTCTCAAGATTCTTCTTAAATCATGGCAAGCGATTTTCTCTCCACCGTAAACAAACTGAAGAGAATAATCATTCACATGTTCATCTCAATAACTCTACATTCAAGAATTTTCTTTCAAACTTTCATCTAAATATCTCTACTCTCAAGAATGATCATTCAAACTTGTATCTCAATAACTCTACATTCAAGAATTATCATTCAAACTTGTATCTCATTAGTTCCACATTCAAGAATTATCATTCAAACTTGTATCTCAATAACTCCACATTCAAGAATTATCATTCAAACTTGTATCTCAATAACTCCACATTCATGAATTATCATTCAAACTTAACCATCTCAATAACTCTGTATTCAATAATTATTTTCTATTACAAAAAGAAAATGTTTAGCGATCATAATTTAACGAATAAAAAAAGGGTGTAATTAAAGTTGAAATAAATGGAATATTCCTAAAAAATGTTTTAATTTGTCATTGAGGGAATTATATGTTGCAGTCGCAGAATAACAAACATAAATTATTCACTTTATATATTAGATGCTTGTGTACAATGATACTTGACTAATTATTAACTAAAGTAGGCCTAAGCATATTGTACATTTACATATTGACTCATTATTAACTAAAGTAGGCCTAATTAAAGCATATTGTACATTTACATATTGACTCATTATTAACTAAAGTAGGCCTACGCATATTGTACATTTACATATTGACGAATTATTAACTAAAGTAGGCCTAAGCATATTGTACATTTACATATTGACTAAGTATTAACTAAAGTAGGCCTAAGCATATTGTACATTTACATATTGACTAATTATTAACTAAAGTAGGCCTAAGCATATTGTACATTTTCATATTGACAATTACAGTTCCCTAGACTTGGTTCTTTTTTTTATGAGTTAATAATGAATTATCTACGTTAATAAACTTCATGCTCTATTCTAGATAATTGTTTATTATGTAATAAAAGATATTTAAATGATTACCTTTTGAAACAGAGGTCTGAAAAACTGAGGAAATGACATTAAAAAAAAAAGTTATAGTCTCATTATGTTGATAAACAAAATAATACATTGTGAACTCATTTGTTTAGTCCCCAACAGCTTTTTACATTGATGATATTATTTCTGTGACAAGATAAATTACAGAAGGAACTTGTGAATAAACCTAACACATAAAAATGACCGTTTAACTGACCACTTCCAGCGTCTGTCTGAGCTGTAAATCTTCATTTCTTTTTTCCACCAAGTCTCCATTAACTGAGAAGAAAGCGCTGCTGGACCTACTGGACTTGTCTCCCAGAACTTGACCATAGTCCATCAACATATCTCGCCACCTTGAACCCATTGTCGCCTAATGAAGTGAAACATTATTAGACTATAGTGTATAAACATCTCTATTAGTCTAAGTGAAACAAATCAAATAATAAAATTGAATGTTTGTATTTTAATCTAATTTTATGATAAAGCATTAAAAATAAAAACCGCGCATTTTACACAGGAAGTATAGTTTTGTCAGTGATTAGACAAAATACCAATATATCAGTAGACTATTGTTCAATTCCAATGAATAAATGTAATTGGATATGTTTGTGTGTCTTTTTGTGGGTGCATGTGTGTGTGTTTGTCTGTATGTGTGTGTGTGTGTTTTAGTATGCATGTGTGCATGCTACTTTAATTTAAGTTAAATGCTAGAAGCAAATTATTATCTTTATAAACGCAAGAACTGGTCTAAAACAAAAATGGAAGGTAACCGAAACTTTTAAAAAATGTGATGCAGTCAAGCAACGTATTACTCATACACAGAACCATAAAATTAACGGTTGAAATGAAATGATGGCTTATAACACAAAATAATAATTATAAGATGGATTAATGTTGGTATAATATAAATAATGCCATGAAGAAACGTGTTTTCAAGGATGACTTAATTGGAAATGTTTTTTATCAAGTTTCAAATAATTATATTTAAAACATTCTATGAATTTTTAAATGATTGTTTAACCTCTATGTAGATCCCATTTATTTAATGGGAATGTTTACAATTATTATTATATTCAATGTGATGTAGATGATGGAACTATTTTAACATTGACACACACGTACAATGGATAAAGAAGACAAAAAAAAAATCATCGTCACATTGTTTGAGTTAGTGAATCAAAATTGCTGTACATAAATTAATTCCAGAGCAGAAAACACTTAAATTAGATAATGAAGATTCAATTATTTGGCACATGACAAGACAAAAAGACTTTAATACTCGAGGCTTAATGATAAATAAATCATTGGCTACATCCTCAAACATAGCCTTATCTATAGGACCTATATACTGTCTCATTCAATAAGATATGAAATTCACATCAGTGTTGACTATACTATAATATTATTGGGATTACTACAACTAAAGTAAACCTTATTACTAAGTAGAAAACTTTAATAAAGAAGCATTAAATACAAAGAAAAAAACGACCAAGAACTCAATTTAAATATAAATGGCCTATAAACCTATATGCAGATGACGGAAAGAGCTAGTCAGACAGAAGAATGAAATAAATAATGTATTACCTATGATTTCAATAACTTACCCACAAGATGTTATATTTGCCAAATATCTCAAACAATTCGCTTAAATTTTAAAGACTTCGTTAATATAATAACTAACTTCATTAAATTAATATTTATGTGTTTTTATAGAATATTCAGTGAAAAAAAACGTATAAAATGTCTGCCTTTAACTAGACAAAAATAAGTTTCTCACAGAACTAAATAAAACTTTTTCATTTCGTGTCACACCCTTCATTTGGACGTTTTAAGTTCTATTGATATTAATCGGTAAATAGAAAAACAGGGTATGTTATGCCCTTTATCCGAACGTGGGTATTTTCCGGACAAGCGTGCACTGTCGTGATATTATAATTTGTAAACATTCCTTTTTAATAAACGGGGTTTACATTGAGGTTATACAATCATTCCATTTTTATTTTGCGTACACACAATGTTTTGGTTAAATGGTTTAGGCGTATTACATGAAAAGGTCACAATTGCAACGTAGAGCACAAAGAAAGGGTATGTGTCCAATACAGATATATCAGTTTAGATCTGAACTCGTCTGCAAGTTATAAGGGATGGGATACAAATTAAAGTGCGGAGTGTTTCTTTGGGGTGGAGTGGAGGGGGTTAGGGTGGGCGTGAGGTGTTTGGTAGATGCAAGTGACTAGGCCGAGATGTGGAGGGGGTTTGTGGTTGATTGTATATGCATTGAGCTTTCTATTTACCTAATGTAATCTGATGATTCCAACCATTTACAAGTCGATGCACAATCTACGTGTAAGCCTAAGGGGGCAGTGTGGTACATTAGTTATAAAATATGACAATAATAAGAGTTATGCCCGTCAAAATGATGAAGAAACGAATGATACAATGTGTTTTGTTAAAATTAAAATAACAAACACTATTAAAATAAAACTGTTGTGTGAACGTATCTTTCGGTATTTAGTTGATATTTAGTTGTTTTTTTTTATTTTATTCTGTGCGATCGCCCGTAAATGGACATCATTCTAAAATGGCACTCAGTTTACAGAAACAATTTATTTAATTAAAACAAGGACTGTTATTTTGACATTTATGTCAAAACTTTTATTGTACGAACATATCTTTAGAGTCAATTTAGACGTGGAGATCTTGCACCTGTAGAAAAAACTGATGAAGACATTCTCTGTTATTGTCAATACCTGTAGCATTTAATAATGACTTCAACATTCAATAATTTTATTAAAATGAAAAATTCCTGATTGGTTTTTGGAGGGTCTCCTTTTCAATAGAAAAGAATTAAAATCAGGTCTATCTTTACAACTGCAAGAGAAATTAATTGAATTGAGAATCAATGAAGAGAAACGTGTAAGATACGTGTTATAATCACGACTTTCATTTAATTCATTTCTGCAGATAAAAGGATCTCAAAAGAGATAAGCGAGTTGCAAGCAGCAGAGCGTGGAAACCCAAGATTTTGATAACCAAAATTGAACCAATACGAGATAAAATACAAGAAACTAGAAACACACAAGGCGCACAAAGTTCACATTAATATAATTGTTGTTTTTTTAAACCCCTCGAGTAGTTAACTTAGTTTTGCCATTTACTATTAAAAAAAATTAAACAAGCATTTTCTTTGCTGTTCTTTTTAAGATTATAAAAAGTACATAATATCCTAGTCAACCTAAAGAAATTTGAGTCTGACTACTAAATTTAGTTTTCGATTTGTTGTGCGTGTGTGGGATGGGAAGGAGGGAGGAAAAGGGTGGATGGAGGGGGACGGTGAGCCGAAAACGTTTGAGAACCTATGATAAATTTTAAAAAAATCACGATAATTATGTATATTGATGATGATGATATTATTACCGTCCATCTATCTCCATTGGTGCAATCTAAGATTTGCTGATGATACCGACCTGTTGGCCGTGAGCAACAAAGAACTACAAGAGCTCACGGTCAAGCTTGCAGATAGAGCTAGGGCATGCGGAATGGAAATGGTCCCTTTAAAAAAAATGTCACTTTTTTATTCTATGACTAACCTATATTTTTTCTGCATTATACATTCTTAATATATTTGTAAATATATTTTATGAATTAGAGCTGACGTAAAATATAATTGTATCCAAGTACCATGAATTAGAAGTCATATAAAATTACAGATAAGCTTATAGCATCAGAAATGAATGCACTTTACTTTTGGCGGGAATAATCTGAATGATAAAGTAGTCCACAATGAGACTTAACTTTTAAAACTACTAAGCAATGTTTCCCCACATCTCACTATCCTATATATGTAAGGGGGGGAATTAACTGAGTTTAAAAGTAAAAGGTAGGTGTGTGTGTTATTGAATTATATAACACACAATTAAATTAATGTACATATATTTACATTTACATTATATACAAGGGGAGGGGACGGGTATATCTGTGCATACCTATATTGTGGTAGGCAGGTAGGATTAGCTACCTGGATGAACCAATACTAAAAACTACAATTACTAGCTAACTATACTAAATACCAGACTATACTAAACTACTAAAACTACACTAAGCTAAACACAGAACAGCAAACCACAAATAAACAAACATAAACCACGCACACTACAACAAAGTATCTATCAAGGGAACAAATAAATTTTTCATAATACACAAGTTTATTCAAATATAAGCCCTAACCATCAATATCAACAACAACTAAATAAATCCATCGTCTACCAGCGCCATTCCTAACTAAATAAAACACAATCTCTACCAACTCTTAATTCACATACTACAAAATCATAATTCAAATCTTCTCATCATTTAACACACTATCTAATATCTAACTAAGATAATATATACAAGAGACCTAGCAATTTCTAACATCTAACTTAAAAATAATATATAACCAGAGAATAATTTAAAACCAACATATAACACGAGACCAACAAGGTAGGTTTTATCCGACGGGACTCTTAAGAGATGCAAAGCTGGGCCACACACAACAAAAAGAATTTACTGCTGACCAGCAGGGGATTAAATAGCCCTCTAGGGTGAATCGACAACTATTACTGAATTACTGACCAATCCGATTCAAATAGGATTAAATAACAGACCAATCAGAACCAGGCAAGGTGACCAGGCGCTCAAAAATAATTAGTTAAAAAAAATGTTAAAAGTGTGCTTCATATTATAAGTAAAACGAAGACCTCTAAATATATAAACAATCTAATTAAACTAAACTATATATATATACAAACTACAATACCTTTCCTACTAATTACCAATAACCATCTTCCCCAACAATAATCGTTAACAAAGTTATTTACCTAAAACGGACAAGTTTTGGTACAGAATTTAGTAATTAACAAGGAAAATATAGCAAAAAAACACAATCATACACCGTAGACTGGTATAGTAAAAAAACAACAAAAATACAACGTAAACTGGTCACCAGTTTACATATATTTTTCCTTTTCCTTTTTATCTACCAAAAAAAAAATGCCATAAGTTCCATGATGTTTAATTAATTTCAAGTTGCTAAAGGAGTAGATGCCTATTCGCTGCATTTAAGCTTAGAGATAGGAGATGAAATAGTAAAACCTGATAAATTGTACTAATGTTGGTCTACTTAGTACACCACAAGAGATAAAGGAAACCAAATTTAACTCCTGGTTCACTGTACAGATTTAGGATATGAACGCAATCCCAACCCAACACAGCGCCGAGTAAAAAAATGGCTTTCATATAATTTGAAAAAAAAAATGCACACGACATATCTTAAACCATTTTTCGGCCTACATATCTGACAATAACAACTCCGGTTACTAGATAGGTGCTAGTACGCTGAGGGCCTTATCTTTTTTTCTTACTTTAAGTTAACTGCTTCTTTCTGAACAATTGTAGTCTTGGGCTCTATATTTGGAATGAAATGAGAACGATATTGCAACATTCAATTACATTTCAAGATATTTGTAGTTATTTACGTGTCTTTTCTTTTCAGTGATGTTGCTTACGGTAGCTTACGTCTTCAATTTCAATTAATATCTGAACCCCTTTCTCGGACCTACACAATAATAAAAAGGGCGGCATATTCTCGTTCATATTTTTAAAAAAATATTGTGAATATTGTTGCGCCTTTTCCTTTTAGTAAGACTACTCCCAGGCGGTGTGTAAAAAAAGTTTATTAGGATAAAGCTAGATCTAATCACGGAATTGTTTTTCTTTTATTGGCCTGACAAGTGAATTGTCTAATTTCTTTTCTTCTTTATTAAAAAACAAAATTGCTCAGTTACTTTCTTTTTCCTATTTCTACTTTTGGAAAATTTACAATACGCTAAATGCAATATTGGTGATCTCTTATTCCCTGAAATAAAAATACTTTCAATTGTCGTGAAGCGTGGGCTTATGCCCAGTCATTGAATACATTTTACTGTCGCGAAGCTGGAATGGCTTATGCCCAATCATTGAATAACTTTTACTGTCTGGAATGGCTGTAGGAAACATTTATGTGGAAGAAATGTATAGCCTACAACTGAGTACCAACAAACTCTTCTAAAAAATAATATAATAAAAATAATAATTATAAATAATAATGAAATTATTTGTTTCCATATCTATTAGGTCAATGCAGCAAATATTATATTTAATATTAAATTATTTAAGTGATTGTGTGTATGTTGAAACACTCCAAAACGGTTGATGTCCTTGTTACAATACATTTGTATTAGTGTAAGAAAAAACGTATTTAGACTGGAGGTCTACGTGTGTTTTGTTTGCATTAATTTTGTAATAAAAATAATATTGCGTTATAGTCAGTTTCAGTTAAATAATTAAAGTATGATTTCTGTTTTCTGGATATATAATTATAATTATTATTAAACGGTAGGAAATGTATTGTAGTTTAAAAATAAATAATAAAATGAGCACGTGAACTTGAAAACATGCGCTGATTTGTATTCTTCACTAGCAGATCACTTGCATGAATCTATGGTTGAATTAGAAAGATTTGAAGAAGCTGCAAAAGAAATAACACCACGTGTGGATTATAAGTCAACTTTGACCCGTAATCGTAAACGAAAGAAATTGGTCATTGATGGTGATGCCCCTGAGGTATCTCTGAATGCCAGAGACAAATGTTGCTTTCTACGCCATTGTTGACAAACTTGAGACACAGATGAGTAGTCGAGGACAGGTAGGCCTATACAATGATATAGCAGTTCGATTTTCTTGTTTTGTCGATGTATCACAATCATCTCATGTTGTGAAGGACTAATAAATGCTTATCCTGAAGATCTGAACAATAATTTATATACTGAACTACAACAGTTCCACTCATATATTCGCCACAAGTTTGGTGCATCAAAATCTGAAAACAACACGTTCAGTCATGCAGAATTATACAACCCAATAACAACATGTTGCAAAGCGCAGATAAACATAAAGACAAAAACACTTTCCTTATCCCTTAAGGCCTTTCTTAACCGGGCCGAATCCTAGGTTCGCAAACCAGATCGTCCATCCTACACGAACCGTTCTCCGTATTAATCCGCCGATCTTGAGTTGTCGATCTCGGGTTGGAATGGATCGCTAACCATGGTTGGAGGTTTGCACGTCGTGTTGAGCAAACCTAGGCTGAACCTAGCACTATTTTGAGCAGAAAGGTGCAGAAAGGCTAGAATGCATAGTTGCGGTAGCCTACCAACTGTACTTAAACGATAATGAGACCAGTGCATTCATTACTTTGTGGGAGCAGTTCCCACAATTATGGAACCCACAAGACAAAAAATACAATTACTCTTTCTTCCCGAGCGGCATTCGGGCATGGAATGTGTTGCCTGAACAAACCAGGAAAACCAGTAACTTAACATCATTAAAAACAATAAAAATGCACTAGACTCGTACCACAGATGAGTGTAGGACACAATTATCTTCTTTATAGAAGGAGCGTCTGTAATGTATAAGATAAGATAAGGTAATAGTAAGAGACAACATCGAGTGTGCTTTTCCAAATGTAGAAATCGCCTTGCGCATAATTTTAACATTATGGTTACGAACTGTTCAACTGAGCGCTCCTTTTCTCAGTTGAAACGTAAAAAAAAATCAAAGTAGAACGACAATGAAAAAAGAAAGTCTAGCCTATGCTAGTACTAAACTTTAATTAAGTTTTTTTATTTTAAATCCCCAAATGAAAAAAAAAACAATCCTCAATTATGCGCCCCCCCCCCCCTCCAATTTTGCGCCCTAGGTTGCCTATATGAATAAGAACTTTAAAATGTAAATTAAATGTGTGCTCTCTCTGACTTTCTCATCTATTAAAAAAGTTACAGTATTTTTGTGTATTATTATTACAAAATTAATTAACTATTAATTTTACTACAGGAATACCTTATTGTAGGTTTTATATAAGTGATAGTAGTACAAACACATGTGTTAACAACTGTTTCTCTTTGTTAGTTTTTTGCATAATATTGAACATACCAGCGGTCAGTGAAGGATCGGGGGCCCGGGGCAGAAGGGGGCACCCATGTGAGTTTGTGCCTAGGGCACCAAGATAGCTTAATCCGGCCCTGCCTGAGGCACATAATATTATTGTAAGACTTAATTGATATGTACAAATTCTTAGCTCTTCTATTAATCCGAAAAAACTGCTAAAAGTGGGGTTCGCTCCCCCTATAGTCAAAACCTGGCTATGCCACAGTTACAGGGTCTTTTCCTCTTCCCTTGTGGGTTCCATGTTAAGGACCTCCATTGTTTTTTAAATGATCTCTTGATCGACTGCCTGTTGACCTGTGGGACTCTATAGTTCATCGTTACTGATCATGTCCGGCCAGCGTATCTGCAAAATCCTCTTGAGTCATGAGTTTGTGAAAGTCTGGATCTTCTTGGTGTTAGTAGCTGTGGTCCCCCACGTTTGAGCACCATAGAGTAAGACATACTTCACGTTGGAGTTGAAGATGTGGATCTTTTTTAAGGGATTTTTCTCTTGAGCTCCAGATGCTCTTAAGTTGGAGGAAAGCTGTCTATAGTGGCTTTATATTGTTACTGTCAGCAGTATGAGTATATTTATATATTTTTAAAGATATATATACGCTTTACATATAGTCTAAGATAAGATAAATTTATTGATCGTAACAAATGTAAATTTACTTGATTACACATACTCTGTATTTTTCAACATATTTTAAACAATATAGGCTAAAAGAAGTATTTATACGTAAGCACAGAAATATACTTTTAAAAATAGAAAATAGACATTCAGGCATATATTTATATATAATATATATATATGTATAAACATATCCTATATTATATATATATATATATATATATATATATATATATATATATATATATATATATATATAGGCCTATATATATGTGTGTGTTTATATATATATGTAGGCCTATATATATCCACTTTTAAATTATATGCATACAGGCCTATACCACGTTTTCAAATGAATCATTCTATGGGCGAGAACAGTTCTCAAAGGTGTAGCGCTGCATAACTAGGTCGATGAGTTATTAGGTGTGTTTTGTCTACTCGCTCAACGTGTTCAAACGAAGGCTATGAACGTTGGTTACCGTAATGTAACGTATATATTTCTTAAACAAATGTGTGGAATTAAACCCTTATAAATTAGTTATAAAGCTGAGTGAGAAAATGTATTGAACTGGTTTTAGAGAAAGTGATATTCTAATTGTACTCCGCCTTATTTTTTTTTTGGGGGGGGGGGGGGGGGCAATAATATAAATGTAGATTACTATTTTGTGTATTAGGGCTACTTTATATAATACAAAGTTACACATAGCTGTAACGCGGTCATTCTCCACCCTAATATACAATTGGTAAGAAATATTAGTTCTCTTCAAAAGAACAAAACAGCTTTTAAACGATAAACGTGATTATTGTCCAGAAATAAGGATTATCTTTAGCATTCTTGTACATTGTATCGATTACCTCTATAAAATAATAATGTAGCTTCTATGACTATGATCTATACTTTAGCATTCTTGTACATTGTATCGATTACCTCTATAAAATAATAATGTAGCTTCTATGACTATGATCTATACTTTAGCATTCTTGTACATTGTATCGATTACCTCTATAAAATAATAATGTAGCTTCTATGACTATGATCTATACTCTATATTGTAGCTCAGTGGCGTAGCTAGGGGAGGAGGAGAGGGGTCCAAATTCGAAAGTCCTCCCGGGCCCCTACTTCAGGGGGGCCCCCCAAAAAGTGTCCGAATTTTTTTTCTCATGTCATAATGTCGAATGTCAAAATGCAGGGGCCCTAAAGAGGCCAAGCCCCCCCCCCCCCCCGGGGCCCCAAATCCCTAGCAACGGCACTGCTGTAGCTAGTCAGTTAAAGGTAGAGTTAAGGTAAAATTATGTGTATTGTGGCTAGTCAGGCTAAGGTAGAGTTGTGTATTGTGGCTAGTTAGGCTAAGGTAGAGTTGTGTATTGTGGCTAGTTAGGCTAAGGTAGAGTTGTGTATTGTGGCTAGTCAGGCTAAGGTAGAGTTGTGTATTGTGTGGCTAGTCAGGCTAAGGTAGAATTGTGTATTGTGGTTAGTCAGGCTAAGGTAGAGTTGCGTATTGTGGCTAGTCAGGCTAAGGTAGAGTTGTGTATTGTGGCTAGTCAGGCTAAGGTAGAGTTGTGTATTGTGGCTAGTCAGGCTAAGGTAGAGTTGTGTATTGTGGCTAGTCAGGCTAAGGTAGAGTTGTGTATTGTGGTTAGTCAGGCTAAGGTAGAGTTGTGTATTGTGTGGCTAGTCAGGCTAAGGTAGAGTTTTGTATTGTGGCTAGTCAGGCTAAGGTAGAGTTGTGTATTGTGGTTAGTCAGGCTAAGGTAGAGTTGTGTATTGTGTGGCTAGTCAGGCTAAGGTAGAATTGTGTATTGTGGTTAGTCAGGCTAAGGTAGAGTTGCGTATTGTGGCTAGTCAGGCTAAGGTAGAGTTGTGTATTGTGGCTAGTCAGGCTAAGGTAGAGTTGTGTATTGTGGCTAGTCAGGCTAAGGTAGAGTTGTGTATTGTGGCTAGTCAGGCTAAGGTAGAGTTGTGTATTGTGGTTAGTCAGGCTAAGGTAGAGTTGTGTATTGTGTGGCTAGTCAGGCTAAGGTAGAGTTTTGTATTGTGGCTAGTCAGGCTAAGGTAGAGTTGTGTATTGTGGTTAGTCAGGCTAAGGTAGAGTTGTGTATTGTGGCTAGTCAGGCTAAGGTAGAGTTGTGTATTGTGGCTAGTCAGGCTAAGGTAGAGTTGTGTATTGTGGCTAGTCAGGCTAAGGTAGAATTGTGTATTGTGGCTAGTCAGGCTAAGGTAGAGTTGTGTATTGTGGCTAGTCAGGCTAAGGTAGAGTTGTGTATTGTGGCTAGTCAGGCTAAGGTAGAGTTGTGTATTGTGGCTAGTCAGGCTAAGGTAGAGTTGTGTATTGTGGCTAGTCAGGCTAAGGTAGAATTGTGTATTGTGGCTAGTCAGGCTAAGGTAGAGTTGTGTATTGTGGCTAGTCAGGCTAAGGTAGAGTTGTGTATTGTGGCTAGTCAGGCTAAGGTAGAATTGTGTATTGTGGTTAGTCAGGCTAAGGTAGAGTTGTGTATTGTGGCTAGACAATTTAATGTTGCTGTAAAATTTTAAAGAACTTAATAAAAAATATTGGGCTTTGAGTAATAGATGTGTTTTAAGAATGAAATAATATTATAGCCTTAGTTTATCTGCAGAATCTATGTTGTGTTTTTTTTTGGTTCATTAAAAAAATAATTTCAAAGAAATACCAATGAAGTGAGGTGCTTAAATTCACAATATCACATAGATTCACGATAATAACGAACTAAACTAATAAAAATAACCAATGATATTAAGGTGATAGATATTGGTAAAATGTTGGGTCAATAGTTATATAGTGGCCTAATATTGGACCTACTTTAGGGAAACAACCGGCGTAAGTAGAGATTATTTACCTCTATATTTGAAATAGAGCAAGACTATAGAATAGTTATAACCATCAACATTGATACTAGTCTATGTTGTACCCATAACAGAATACGCTTAGATATTCACTGGTTGTACCAGTCTACAGCTAGCTCATAGGTTCTCAACGGGGGCGATATCGCCCCCCAGGGGGCGATTAGAAGCCTTAGGGGGGCGATAACATTCCCGGGGGCGATTGGGGGGCGATGAAGGGCAAGTGGGCGGTACATACGAACCTGCTATAATTTCAACAACTCAGCTATTTGAATCGATTAGTTTTTGGATGAAATATGATGTAAACGCAAGTGCTACTAAATATCTGATATCTCCCAACAGTAGGCATACATATTATTGAACAATAAATAAGAATCGCAATGACTTTTCGATGAAGTAGGGGGGGGTCAGTATTTGGCAAATATGGTATGCGGCCGTCTCGTCTTATGGTTGGTTCACCGGACTGTCGCCTAAACATCTGCTAATATTACTCTTATATTACTCTTTTGATGTTTTACCGAGATGTCCTTATATATGCGTTTGAATTTTTTGTAAAGAAGTAACCACAATAGCTGAGCGGTATAGATACGTAGTAATTATACAAACTGGGTAGTAATTAAAATGCTTGAAAATATTCATATAAATTCTTTAGTCATATAATATTTATACAATTTTCAAATAATTTTTACAGTTCTATCATATCATTTCAAAGTTATAAATGCAAGTCTTTTAATTTTTTATAAAAGAAAAACAAATTGAAATATTACCTCAAATGAAAAGGGTTAATTATCTCCCTTTAATTAACACATGTTTCACTAAAATTAAGTTGGGGGGCGGTGAGCGGAAAAAAAGTGTAAAAGGGGGCGGTGAGCCGAAAAAGGTTGAGAACCTATGAGCTAGCTTCATAAATTTGACACACTTGGTTGACCTCAAATTCAGTGGTTCAAAGGCCAGCCAACCGCTACTCGTGGCCTAGTTTAGCCCGTTACTGCGATTATGTCTCGGCCCAGTAGGAATTTTTAGAATAAATTGTAAACAGTGTTTTATGCATAGTGCTTTGTATACACTTTTCTTAACAGTGTTACGAAAATGGCGACTAAAACCGGCAAAGCTGAGCCTAGTCTTGTGGAAACTGTTAGTGAAAAAGAACTAAAATCTTTACACGCTTTATTCACCAAGTTGGATCTGAACAGTGATGGCAAAATCGACATGAATGATTTGGTAAATGCTATGACAACAATGCAATTACCCCAGGTTCCTGGTCATGCAAAGGTAAGCCAATTTATTTTTGACAATATAAAAATTTGGATGCTAACCTCGATTTGAATTTTAAGTGAAAGTCTAGATCTAAATTTTTTTTATTTATAATTTATAAAACTCCCTTGTTTTAAAAAAGCATGCAATGTTTTGTAGGCTCTGTTGGACACAACCGTCTCTGTCTGCTAATACAGAACTTTTTAAAAATAAAATAGGATGTAGGCTAACCGTCACCATCGTTTATAATTAATAGGCCTATAATACATGTCGCAATAGGCCTATACATGCGTAGGCCTGTTCTTTTAAATCATTAAAGACATGTTTTATAATTAGGCTACTTAACGTTTGTTTAACCTACATCCCAACAATATGAAAATAATTATAAGTTGTAGGCCTACGTTTCAAAACACAATGACTTGCTTATAATTTAGCCATAGATGAAGTGTTGTTATACACTTACAGTAGGCCTACAATGCGATATATGCCTCAAATGAACCTCAAATTGTGAGGCGGAGTGGTCCAGCGGACTGTCAACCGACACGTCGCGGGTTCTATCCCTGGCACCGACCGATTCTTGGGCCTAGTTGACGTAATAATCTTCTATCTAGAAGGAACGTCCGTAAAACCTAGATCTATAAGATTAGAACTCAAATGGCAAAGCAGTTAAACCGGTCTTAGTGTTGGCCTTAAACATTGGAATAATTCACATTTTTCATATGCCATGTTCCATTGGAGTGTATATTTCAAATATTAGGCCTACTATTTTTGAAATTGAACATTAAATGAGAAGGTTTTGTTGGTATTGGAAGGCCCTATATATACTAGAAGTAATCTAGTAAGAAAGTGGTTGTCCATAAATAACTTCAGCCAAGTTTAGGGTGAAATCATGCACAAGTGCAGTAAAATCCTGACATATTATTGCCCCCTCTGCAAACCTTGTACTATTTTCCCTTTGCAAAATTTCCCCGGCCCTACCCCTTTATGCTTATCTTTTGATTACCCCCTCCCTACTTATTTACACTATTTATCTCTTCTCCCACCTCACATTGTCCCACCTACGGTTTACGGTATCTTTATTATAAGTTGCAGGTCATATAATGTGGAATATTTGTCTATTCACTAGCAAGAATCGGCTGGGAAGTTTACCATGATGTCTGATCAATTTATTTTGTTTGAGAGATGAGGAAAAGGGGAAGCGGAGGTGGATGAAAAATTGAATGAACATGTTTTCAAATGAAACACTCCAATCCAAACTAACAAATCTTATCTTAGACCTATATTATATTACAGACGCTCTTTCTATAAAGAAGATTATATTGCCTCCTTCACTCATCCGTGGTCTGTCTATAGTCTATAGAAAGGGGTCGGGAACCTATGGCTCGCGAGCCACATGTGGCTCTATTGATGGCTGCATCTGGCTCTCAGACAAATGTTCAATTATAAAAAAAAGTGTTTCTTCAGACTCCTTTGATCTACATATTTATTGCTATTTATTGATATATCAATATTTCATTCTACAAATGAGCTAAAGTCTACTGCAGCTCAGCATCAGAAGTGGTAAAGGAGATAAACTCAGCTGACCTAAAAGACAGAAAAATAGCAACCCTGCACTCATTGTAATTCAAGGGAAATAACTCTTGCACACATTTGCTTAAATTTTTAGATTTAAACATAATGTATGGCTCTCACAGAATTACTTTTCAAAATATGTGGTGTCCATGGCTCTCAAAGACAAAAAGGTTCCTGACCCCTGGTCTATAGTCTTACATTTTTATTAGTTTTTTAAATGGTGTTAAGTTATCTAGGCCTAGATCTACTGGTTTTCCCTCTTTTTTTTTTTCCCTCTTTTGGAAAAGAATTAAAGAAGCTAGGGCCTACATTGTTCTAAGAAATAAAGAACTCCACAGATTCTACAAGGCCAAATTGCATCACTACTACATCGCAATTTGGTTTTGAGAATTAAGATATTTCATAAAGTTAACAAATGTGTTATCGTTACCATGAATAGTTATGAAAACACAGGCTTTTATTAGTGGAACTTATTTCACGTTGTCTTAAAATACCTACCACTGCGCTCCACCAATCTCTATAAACTATAAAACATAATTAACAGTAATTATAAGGGCTTAAGGGCTAAACATTTTGTTGGATAAAATGTTTGTTTTGAAAATTAGACAGTAAAACGTAAAAATATTTAATTGATCTTATTTTTCATATTAAATTACGTTGTAACTATATTGACTAGTAGATGAAATAATGGGGTTTAAATACTTGAGGATGAATAAATTAGGTACGAGTTCAGGGTTCTGCTTAGCCTATAGAGTCTAGGAGGCCTATGCCTCTCACCACCATACCGTGCAATATTCCCATCCCCACATTACATTATTTCCCCCTTCCCAGCCTTACGCTATTTGCTCCTCCTCCCTCCCCAAAGTGCGTGACATCATTTATGGACAGTCCCAAAATGAATTGTAAATTTTTCTTTAATTTAAATATTTTATATTTCACAAATATTTTTGCCAATATAATAATATTATAAAAGATTATTCAGTATAAAATGGTTTCATCTCTTTGTTGGCATGTGATTATTTCCATGATTGATTGCAATAGTTTATCATAAGTGTTTAATAATGAATACAACTAGTTTTTCTATCATTAATTTTTTTTGAATATGTGCCATTAAAATTGAATGTTACTTTTTCTACAGACATTTTTCTCTAAATATGACAAGGATAATGATGGTGAAATTAACTTTGATGAGTTTGTCATGTATGTCAAAGAGCATGAAAAAGAGCTCCTGTCCTTTTTTCAAAAGGTTGACACTAACAAAGATGGTGAGTACAAAATACAAAATCATACAAATACAAAACAGAATTTTATTTTTGATTAAAAGCTCAATAAAAAGGTGCAATATTTGTCTAAAAGAAAAGAAAAACTGTGGAGAAATAGTTCCCCTGTGTACACACTAAAATATCAGATTTTGTAAGGTTATTATTATCTAGAGTAAATATAAGATTTTGTAAGGTTATTATTATCTAGAGTAAATATAAGATTTTGTAAGGTTATTATCTAGAGTAAATATAAGATTTTGTAAGGTTATTATTATCTAGAGTAAATATAAGATTTTGTAAGGTTATTATCTAGAGTAAATATAAGATTTTGTAAGGTTATTATTATCTAGAGTAAATATAAGATTTTGTAAGGTTATTATCTAGAGTAAATATAAGATTTTGTAAGGTTATTATTATCTAGAGTAAATATAAGATTTTGTAAGGTTATTATTATCTAGAGTAAATATAAGATTTTGTAAGGTTATTATCTAGAGTAAATATAAGATTTTGTAAGGTTATTATTATCTAGAGTAAATATAAGATTTTGTAAGGTTATTATCTAGAGTAAATATAAGATTTTGTAAGGTTATTATTATCTAGAGTAAATATAAGATTTTGTAAGGTTATTATCTAGAGTAAATATAAGATTTTGTAAGGTTATTATCTAGAGTAAATATTAGATTTTGTAAAGTTATTATCGAGAGTAAATATTAGATTTTGTAAGGTTATTATCGAGAGTAAATATTAGATTTTGTAAAGTTATTATCGAGAGTAAATATTAGATTTTGTAAGGTTATTATCTAGAGTAAATATTAGATTTTGTAAAGTTATTATCGAGAGTAAATATTAGATTTTGTAAGGTTATTATCTAGAGTAAATATTAGATTTTGTAAAGTTATTATCGAGAGTAAATATTAGATTTTGTAAAGTTATTATCGAGAGTAAATATTAGATTTTGTAAAGTTATTATCGAGAGTAAATATTAGATTTTGTAAGGTTATTATCTAGAGTAAATATTAGATTTTGTAAGGTTATTATCTAGAGTAAATATTAGATTTTGTAAAGTTATTATCGAGAGTAAATATTAGATTTTGTAAGGTTATTATCTAGAGTAAATATTAGATTTTGTAAGGTTATTATCTAGAGTAAATATTAGATTTTGTAAGGTTATTATCTAGAGTAAATATTAGATTTTGTAAGGTTATAAATTATTATCTAGAGTAAATATTAGATTTTGTAAAGTTATTATCTAAATATAAGATTTTGTAAGGTTATTATCTAGAGTAAATATAAGATTTTGTAAGGTTATTATCTAGAGTAAATATTAGATTTTGTAAGGTTATTATCTAGAGTAAATATTAGATTTTGTAAGGTTATTATCTAGATTAAATATTAGATTTTGTAAAGTTATTATCTAGAGTAAATATTAGATTTTGTAAAGTTATTATCTAGAGTAAATATTAGATTTTGTAAGGTTATTATCTAGAGTAAATATTAGATTTTGTAAAGTTATTATCTAGAGTAAATATTAGATTTTGTAAGGTTATTATCTAGAGTAAATATTAGATTTTGTAAAGTTATTATCTAGAGTAAATATTAGATTTTGTAAGGTTATTATCTAGAGTAAATATTAGATTTTGTAAGGTTATTATCTAGAGTAAATATAAGATTTTGTAAGGTTATTATCTAGAGTAAATATTAGATTTTGTAAAGTTATTATCTAGAGTAAATATTAGATTTTGTAAAGTTATTATCTAGAGTAAATATTAGATTTTGTAAAGTTATTATCTAGAGTAAATATTAGATTTTGTAAAGTTATTATCTAGAGTAAATATTAGATTTTGTAAGGTTATTATCTAGAGTAAATAAAAGATTTTGTAAGGTTATTATCTAGAGTAAATATAAGATTTTGTAAAGTTATTATCTAGAGTAAATATTAGATTTTGTAAGGTTATTATCTAGAGTAAATATTAGATTTTGTAAAGTTATTATCTAGAGTAAATATTAGATTTTGTAAGGTTATTATCTAGAGTAAATATTAGATTTTGTAAGGTTATTATCTAGAGTAAATATTAGATTTTGTAAAGTTATTATCTAGAGTAAATATTAGATTTTGTAAGGTTATTATCTAGAGTAAATATAAGATTTTGTAAGGTTATTATCTAGAGTAAATATTAGATTTTGTAAAGATATTATCTAGAGTAAATATTAGATTTTGTAAAGTTATTATCTAGAGTAAATATTAGATTTTGTAAAGTTATTATCGAGAGTAAATATTAGATTTTGTAAGGTTATTATCTAGAGTAAATATTAGATTTTGTAAGGTTATTATCTAGAGTAAATATTAGATTTTGTAAGGTTATTATCTAGAGTAAATATTAGATTTTGTAAGGTTATAAATTATTATCTAGAGTAAATATTAGATTTTGTAAAGTTATTATCTAAATATAAGATTTTGTAAGGTTATTATCTAGAGTAAATATAAGATTTTGTAAGGTTATTATCTAGAGTAAATATTAGATTTTGTAAGGTTATTATCTAGAGTAAATATTAGATTTTGTAAGGTTATTATCTAGATTAAATATTAGATTTTGTAAAGTTATTATCTAGAGTAAATATTAGATTTTGTAAAGTTATTATCTAGAGTAAATATTAGATTTTGTAAGGTTATTATCTAGAGTAAATATTAGATTTTGTAAAGTTATTATCTAGAGTAAATATTAGATTTTGTAAGGTTATTATCTAGAGTAAATATTAGATTTTGTAAAGTTATTATCTAGAGTAAATATTAGATTTTGTAAGGTTATTATCTAGAGTAAATATTAGATTTTGTAAGGTTATTATCTAGAGTAAATATAAGATTTTGTAAGGTTATTATCTAGAGTAAATATTAGATTTTGTAAAGTTATTATCTAGAGTAAATATTAGATTTTGTAAAGTTATTATCTAGAGTAAATATTAGATTTTGTAAAGTTATTATCTAGAGTAAATATTAGATTTTGTAAGGTTATTATCTAGAGTAAATAAAAGATTTTGTAAGGTTATTATCTAGAGTAAATATAAGATTTTGTAAAGTTATTATCTAGAGTAAATATTAGATTTTGTAAGGTTATTATCTAGAGTAAATATTAGATTTTGTAAAGTTATTATCTAGAGTAAATATTAGATTTTGTAAGGTTATTATCTAGAGTAAATATTAGATTTTGTAAGGTTATTATCTAGAGTAAATATTAGATTTTGTAAAGTTATTATCTAGAGTAAATATTAGATTTTGTAAGGTTATTATCTAGAGTAAATATAAGATTTTGTAAGGTTATTATCTAGAGTAAATATTAGATTTTGTAAAGATATTATCTAGAGTAAATATTAGATTTTGTAAAGTTATTATCTAGAGTAAATATTAGATTTTGTAAAGTTATTATCTAGAGTAAATATTAGATTTTGTAAAGTTATTATCTAGAGTAAATATTAGATTTTGTAAGGTTATTATCTAGAGTAAATAAAAGATTTTGTAAGGTTATTATCTAGAGTAAATATAAGATTTTGTAAAGTTATTATCTAGAGTAAATATTAGATTTTGTAAGGTTATTATCTAGAGTAAATATTAGATTTTGTAAGGTTATTATCTAGAGTAAATATTAGATTTTGTAAAGTTATTATCTAGAGTAAATATTAGATTTTGTAAGGTTATTATCTAGAGTAAATATTAGATTTTGTAAGGTTATTATCTAGAGTAAATATTAGATTTTGTAAAGTTATTATCTAGAGTAAATATTAGATTTTGTAAGGTTATTATCTAGAGTAAATATAAGATTTTGTAAGGTTATTATCTAGAGTAAATATTAGATTTTGTAAAGATATTATCTAGAGTAAATATTAGATTTTGTAAGTTTATTATCTAGAGTAAATATAAGATTTTGTAAGGTTATTATCTAGAGTAAATATTAGATTTTGTAAAGTTATTATCTAGAGTAAATATTAGATTTTGTAAGGTTATTATCTAGAGTAAATATTAGATTTTGTAAAGTTATTATCTAGAGTAAATATGAGATTTTGTAAAGTTATTATCGAGAGTAAATATTAGATTTTATAAGGTTATTATCTAGAGTAAATATTAGATTTTGTAAGGTTATTATCTAGAGTAAATATTAGATTTTGTAAGGTTATTATCTAGAGTAAATATTAGATTTTGTAAGGTTATTATCTAGAGTAAATATTAGATTTTGTAAGGTTATTATCTAGAGTAAATATTAGATTTTGTAAGGTTATTATCTAGAGTAAATATTAGATTTTGTAAGGTTATTATCTAGAGTAAATATTAGATTTTGTAAGGTTATTATCTAGAGTAAATATTAGATTTTGTAAGGTTATTATCTAGAGTAAATATTAGATTTTGTAAGGTTATTATCTAGAGTAAATATTAGATTTTGTAAAGTTATTATCTAGAGTAAATATTAGATTTTGTAAGGTTATTATCTAGAGTAAATATTAGATTTTGTAAGGTTATTATCTAGAGTAAATATTAGATTTTGTAAGGTTATTATCTAGAGTAAATATTAGATTTTGTAAGGTTATTATCTAGAGTAAATATTAGATTTTGTAAGGTTATTATCTAGAGTAAATATTAGATTTTGTAAGGTTATTATCTAGAGTAAATATTAGATTTTGTAAGGTTATTATCTAGAGTAAATATTAGATTTTGTAAGGTTATTATCTAGAGTAAATATTAGATTTTGTAAGGTTATTATCTAGAGTAAATATTAGATTTTGTAAAGTTATTATCTAGAGTAAATTGTGTTGCATTTTGTTTTGTTCCTGGGATTTTTTTTTTTAAATATATATTTATCCTGGAAAAAAAAAGACTTCTTCTTTTTCAGATTTTGAAAAAAATTGAGGAGCAAATGTTAGGGGCCCACCGAGGGTGTGTAGATTAAATGTTGGATGGTGATAAAAGACAAGAAACACTTTTGAAATTTATCTAAATGTCCATCTGAATATTCATTTATGTTAAAACATTGTCCAAGAGGTGGGGGGCATAAGTTTACTGACATGTAGCCTACATTTAACCTAGAAATGTAGATTAACCAATTGAATACTTTGTATATAGAGATTCTGAAGATTCAACCAGTGAAATGTAGTTGAAAGTTAAAGCTATAGATCTTTTATGCATTGATGCTTGCATGGAAGCATGTTTCCTTCTTTAGAAAAATGTCTTTAAATGTTTTTATCCTATAATACAAGGTGGTAGAAATTTTCATTGAAAGTTATTTTGTTTTGTGGTTACCTTTTCACACTCAGAAACAACCTAAGAAAATACTTTAACATTTGAAAGTTTAACATGCCAGTGCATTTTTTATTCTTTATGTCCCAGACAACAGTTTCTTTAATACCCTAACAACTAACAATGTGTTAGACTGGACAGAAGAGATAATCTGAGACAATGGTTTAGGACCCAATTAATGGAATATGAGTTTGACTGGACAGAAGAGACAATCACAGACATTTCAGGACCTATAGCAGATATGTTAGATTGTTTCAGAGATTGAACAGGAGAGACAATCACAGACAATTGTTTTGGACCATCTCAGTGGACAATATATTAGACATAATTGAAAACTGGACAAGGGGAGATGTAAGGGCAGACACTTAGATTGATTGGGAAAATGCAATGACAGGCTGCCATGACTAGTAGACAGTGTATCTCATAAATTACTGCAGAATATGACTCCATTTGGTGATGGACACTGTAGCTGAAATGTTAAATCATGAATTTATCTTCAATAAACAGGTTGACTGACTATGAGGGTGACAAACAGAAATTTGAATAATTTAGATTTCACCAATAACACATTTTTTCCTTTTCTTATTTTTTATTTATAAGCTGTCATGTTTTAAGTTATTTTTAAGATGTACTTTAAATGTTCTAAAGGCTATGTGGATGCAGGGGAGATTGTGGAATCTTTTAAAAAGGTTGGAGTTCAAATTGGAATAAAAGAAGCTGAAAAGTTGCTAAAGAGGTAAAAAAAAAATGTTGGTTCTTATATATTTTATTTGTTAATAGTGATTTCAATTTATTTTGTCAAAGAGCTGTATGTCTATAATATTTAATAACTGAATCTCTTATCTTTCTTATTGACATTTAATATGAATATCTATTTTTAATCGAATTTATTTGATTAATTAGCATTAAAAAAATATTTTAATTCCAGAAATACTTTTAAAACTTGTCTTTGATAAATAGTAATAGTTTTATTTTAGTTTTATTCATTGATAGATGTTATAAAGGTCTTGAGTTCAATTGAATATATCCTTTGATATCTGAGGTTGTTTTTTTCATCTGTGGCATTATATTTACATGCTTTCTATTTGTTTCTTTTTCCTTGATTGGCCGCAGCAGTCCTTTGTTTTCTTGTATGCTACATCATGTATATCCTGTTTTCTTGTATGCTACATCATGTATATCCTTTGTTTTCTTGTATGCTACATCATGTATATCCTTTGTTTTCTTGTATGCTACATCATGTATATGCTTTGTTTTCTTGTATGCTACAAAAGGAATATCCTTTGTTTTCTTGTATGCTACATCATGTATATCCTTTGTTTTCTTGTATGCTACATCATGTATATCCTTTGTTTTCTTGTATGCTACATCATGTATATCCTTTTTTTTCTTGTATGCTACATCATGTATATCCTTTGTTTTCTTGTATGCTACATCATGTATATCCTGTTTTCTTGTATGCTACATCATGTATATCCTTTGTTTTCTTGTATGCTACATCATGTATATCCTTTGTTTTCTTGTATGCTACATCATGTATATCCTTTGTTTTCTTGTATGCTACATCATGTATATGCTTTGTTTTCTTGTATGCTACAAAAGGAATATCCTTTGTTTTCTTGTATGCTACATCATGTATATCCTTTGTTTTCTTGTATGCTACATCATGTATATCCTTTGTTTTCTTGTATGCTACATCATGTATATCCTTTTTTTTCTTGTATGCTACATCATGTATATCCTTTGTTTTCTTGTATGCTACATCATGTATATCCTGTTTTCTTGTATGCTACATCATGTATATCCTTTGTTTTCTTGTATGCTACATCATGTATATCCTTTGTTTTCTTGTATGCTACGTCATGAATATCCTTTGTTTTCTTGTATGCTACGTCATGTATATCCTTTGTTTTCTTGTATGCTACGTCATGTATATGCTTTGTTTTCTTGTATGCTACATCATGTATATCCTTTGTTTTCTTGTATGCTACATCATGTATATCCTTTGTTTTCTTGTATGCTACATCATGTATATTCTTTGTTTTCTTGTATGCTACATCATGTATATCCTTTGTTTTCTTGTATGCTACATCATGTATATCCTTTGTTTTCTTGTATGCTACATCATGTATATCCTTTGTTTTCTTGTATGCTACATCATGTATATCCTTTGTTTTCTTGTATGCTACATCATGTATATCCTGTTTTCTTGTATGCTACATCATGTATATCCTTTGTTTTCTTGTATGCTACGTCATGTATATCCTTTGTTTTCTTGTATGCTACGTCATGTATATCCTTTGTTTTCTTGTATGCTACGTCATGTATATCCTTTGTTTTCTTGTATGCTACATCATGTATATCCTTTGTTTTCTTGTATGCTACATCATGTATATCCTTTGTTTTCTTGTATGCTACATCATGTATATCCTTTGTTTTCTTGTATGCTACATCATGTATATCCTTTGTTTTCTTGTATGCTACATCATGTATATCCTTTGTTTTCTTGTATGCTACATCATGTATATCCTTTGTTTTCTTGTATGCTACATCATGTATATCCTTTGTTTTCTTGTATGCTACATCATGTATATTCTTTGTTTTCTTGTATGCTACATCATGTATATCCTTTGTTTTCTGTATGCTACATCATTTATATCCTTTGTTTTCTTGTATGCTACGTCATGTATATCCTTTGTTTTCTTGTATGCTACATCATGTATATCCTTTGTTTTCTTGTATGCTACATCATGTATATCCTTTGTTTTCTTGTATGCTACGTCATGTATATCCTTTGTTTTCTTGTATGCTACATCATGTATATCCTTTGTTTTCTTGTATGCTACATCATGTATATCCTTTGTTTTCTTGTATGCTACATCATGTATATCCTTTGTTTTCTTGTATGCTACATCATGTATATCCTGTTTTCTTGTATGCTACATCATGTATATCCTTTGTTTTCTTGTATGCTACGTCATGTATATCCTTTGTTTTCTTGTATGCTACGTCATGTATATCCTTTGTTTTCTTGTATGCTACGTCATGTATATCCTTTGTTTTCTTGTATGCTACATCATGTATATCCTTTGTTTTCTTGTATGCTACATCATGTATATCCTTTGTTTTCTTGTATGCTACATCATGTATATCCTTTGTTTTCTTGTATGCTACATCATGTATATCCTTTGTTTTCTTGTATGCTACATCATGTATATCCTTTGTTTTCTTGTATGCTACATCATGTATATCCTTTGTTTTCTTGTATGCTACATCATGTATATTCTTTGTTTTCTTGTATACTACATCATGTATATCCTTTGTTTTCTTGTATGCTACATCATTTATATCCTTTGTTTTCTTGTATGCTACGTCATGTATATCCTTTGTTTTCTTGTATGCTACGTCATGTATATCCTTTGTTTTCTTGTATGCTACATCATGTATATCCTTTGTTTTCTTGTATGCTACGTCATGTATATCCTTTGTTTTCTTGTATGCTACATCATGTATATCCTTTGTTTTCTTGTATGCTACATCATTTATATCCTTTGGGACTTGACAGTATATTGAAGTCGTATGTCAATCATAGCCTGCACATCTTTTCTTTGTTTCTTTTGTGTCCTAGGTATTTCCCTAAATGTGTACATCTTCTTGGTTCTTGTCATGCACTGCTGTATTGCATGTGTACATCTTCTTGGTTCTTGTCATGCACTGCTGTTTGCATGTGTACATCTTCTTGGTTCTTGTCATGCACTGCTGTATTGCATGTGAAATTTGTATATTTTCTTGATACAAAATGTCCTTTTATATAATTAAAATTAGAAATATTGTTTGATGATGTTTAGCTTGTAGAGAACTCTGAAAAAAAATAGATTAAAGTGAGTATACTATTCATGAACAAGCACTCAAATTATTTGTGTTTCTAGGATGGACAAAGATGGAACACTGAAGATTGACTGGGATGAATGGAGACATTATCTTATCTTGACACCAACTGATAGTATACATGATATACTTCATTACTGGAGACACTCCTCTGTGAGTATTAATAGACACACTTTAACAGGTAGCACTGACACATTACAGGTGAAACTTTAGTTAAGGGAGACTTTTTATGGTTCTGTACCATTAATATTGACCTACTTTAGAAGGTAAAGGGAGAGTACCCATTTAATTTTACTGTAAAACTAATGTTGAACTCTTTTATACACCTTGTTTGCTGTTATTATATGTTGAGTAATGTAATTTACCTCCCATGTTTTTAACATTAAATTGCAATGGCAAGGCATCTTCCATATCATCATGGTATTTCATTTCAAACAATCTTAAAATGTTTTGCCTACCAAGTAAAGGAAAAGTGCTGATATTTTATTTGGATGTTAAAAGGCAGTTTTATTGATTATGAAATAATAAATAAACTCTTAATTTGGGGTAATTCTTTATATTACTTATGCACTGACAGAATAGCGGTTGGTTGGATTTAGGACATTTTACTTACTGGAAGGAATAGGTGTATTGACTAAATGTGTTCATATGCACAAGTTTATAAATATCCTACGTAGATTGAAACATAATTACTATCTCAAGGGCAGGCATGGTTATGTAGAAGTATATTGTTGAAAAGCTAGACAAAGGTACACTAGTTGTTTGCAGTTTGTTTGAATGGTTGCAAACAGCTTTCGAGATGAACTGGTTCTAGATTGATGTATAATAATTGGATATAAATGCATATGAATTTCTGAATGTTTAACTAATTGGAAGTAATGAACATTTGATTCAGAAGAAACATTACTGCATTCAAATAACAAATATGAAATAAAAACATATCAATTGCTGATTGATTTTATTAATATTTCTTGAAATAAGTTTAGATTACTTGGTTGCTTATGTAGTTCTATATTATCAATAATTTCAGTGCAATGTTCTAGAAAATAAGATTTTGATATTCTGTTATATTGTATAATAAATTTCAACATGATCAAACACGACATAAAAAAAACTATAGATCTAAATGGTAAATCAGATGTCTTGTTATTATAGTTAAAAATTAATTCTTCACATGAGTGCGAGAAGGAAAAACTAATTTGTATGTATGCTTAGGGAAGGTGGTCCATACAGTAAGCGGTCCATAGGGAGGTTGGTCCTTAGGAAAAGTGGTCCATAAGGAAGGTGATCCATAAGGAAGGTGGTCCATACATGTATGTGATGCAACAGTAGGAGGGGGAATTAAAGTATGACTTTTTGTGCATACTTGATGCATGGATGACCCCTTAAACAAATTTAAATCTATTGACAACTTTTAGATGTAAATAATTATGTGATTTATATTTCCTTTGTTGTTTTAATTGTGATCTTTGAGAGTGTCTAAGCTTAAGGTAAACATATATACATCTGTAATGTGCCATGCTACTCATTTATTTATAGGTTAAACTATTCTTATTGTGTTATGTCTGTATTTTTGTTGTGCCAGAATGAATGATTTAGAAGAAGACAGGTAAATAAATAGATAGAAGCCATATTTTGCTTGTGAAGGAAGGAGGCAAAAAGATTTTTTTTTCACTACTAATTTGATTAAAATGTAAAATTATGAAAAATAATTATTTTACTTATTTAAATATGTTTGTTATTGTATGTCAGATTAGTGTTTGTTATTGTATGTCAGAGTAGTGTTTGTTATTGTATGTCAGAGTAGTGTTTTTCATTGTATGTCAGAGTAGTGTTTGTTATTGTATGTCAGAGTAGTGTTTGTTATTGTATGTTAGAGTAGTGTTTGTTATTGTATGTCAGAGTAGTGTTTGTTATTGTATGTCAGAGTAGTGTTTGTTATTGTATGTCAGAGTAGTGTTTGTTATTGTATGTCAGAGTAGTGTTTGTTATTGTATGTCAGAGTAGTGTTTCACAAAACCAATACAAAATACTAAATTCATATTTTATTCTATTTGCTGCCAAAATTATGTGTGTTTGTAATTTCCTATGTTTTTTCTATTTTTTCATTGCAACCATATTTTATTGTCATATTTCGAATTATTAATGCCAACTGAAATATTGCCAGCTGTAACCATTAAGGCAAAAATAAAGCCCAATATTTTTATGTGACTATCATAGTTAGTTGTTACACACTGAATTTATTGGATGTTATTTTTTTATATTACTATCTATGTGTTAATAGTTATTGTCATGTTATGGATCATGAAATTTTGAATACAATGTTATCAGTCAATATTTATGTTTGTGTTACAAATCATAAACCATTTGTAACTGGTTATCATAAACCAGTTGTCATGGGTTATGACCATTTGAATGCAATGTTATCTATCTGTCAATAGTTATGTTTGTGTTATAGATTATGAACATTTGAATGCAATGTTATCTATCTGTCCATAGTTATGTTTGTGTTATAGATTATGAACATTTGAATGCAATGTTATCTATCTGTCCATAGTTATGTTTGTGTTATAGATTATGAACATTTGAATGCAATGTTATCTATCTGTCAATAGTTATGTTTGTGTTATGGATCATAAGCATGTAAAAGTAAAAAATAAAGTTTCTCCACTCAGACCAAATTATCCCATTGGGCAAGTAAAGCTGTTTATCTGGTCACAATACCAGAGAATTGTTTGGCCAGTGCAATGCTTATCAAATTTTACTTTCCCCCAACTAATGTCTGTACCCACCAGAGCTTGGTAGACTCTTGGAAAACCTTCCAGATCCAGAACCTATAGGAAAACTCAAACCTGGGGCTCTAGGTACAGCTATCCAAGTATGCTACCGCTGGACCTTAAAGTGTCCCAATCATAAACAAAATACGGTACAACTAGTCATTTATATTATTTATCTCTCCAATTTATTGGGGAACTAAGATTGTTTTTTTTTTTACACGGCTACTAAAATTTCAAATGTTTTCTATACTTCAATCTATATCTGTATTATGGCTTCAAGTAAATTGTATATACAAGTCCAGCAGTATTTTTTAAAGACCTATAAGCGTTCTGTGGACATAAAAACATTTTCTCCTAAATATGAATTTAGCAATTCATTCGTTACCAATAATATTTTTTTCCATTGAATTTTTTCTTTAATTGTTTGTTTAGAAAGTTTGGGATTGTTGACATAGTCGAGATAATTATGATCCCTTAAAGGGCAATAAATCTGATTGGATTTGATAGCTTCATTCAAATTATCTTATGTCCCTTTCCCTTTTTGAAGTGAATAACAATTCTATATATAGAGTTACCTTAATGAAAGTTAATGTCGTGCCACGAAGTTAAATTACCAGGTCGCAAAAAAATATTCCAGAATCTATGTTTTGCTTATCATGAAGTCTAGGACTACTGGCAACAGACCTTCAATTTAAACTTTACTGCATACTGAGTATATTCTGAATATATAATAGTGTAGATTACAGTTTGTTATATATTTAAACCCGATTTTAACTTCCTCTTTACTTCCCTTGAAGATATACCATTTTAAAATAGGCCTTTATTAAATTTTGTGTGGAAATAGTTCTATATTAAACGTTACAATATGTGGCCGTTACAAGATGTAGGCCTAGGCCTAAAGATTCTCTAGAAGATATAGGCCTGTGTATGTGGCTAGTTTATGATATAAGCTTAAGACTAGAGCATTGTTTGTAGTAAAAATTGTCAAGGTATGGTAAAAATTGACCAGACCTGCGGCACCTGCCATTTTAAAAAAGTCTTCTCATAAATTAGACTCCAAATAGTTGAACAAGATTTAAGGCAATCATTTGGTGTGTCAGTTATTTGAATTGTTGGTGTTAAATAAATCTTGTGTTTAACAAAGTAGGCTAGATACGTACGGCCTTTCTAATTTTGCTTGTAAGGTCTTAGTATTTTTTCTGCTTTCTATTATTTAAAATTCTTGTAAGGATTTAATAAACAGCCTATTCCTGCTTTCCACCAATATCTCTTGTAAGGTGTTAGATTTACTTTTGCTCATTTAATAAATGTACTGTGTATCAATGAATTTGTCCGAAATGTCAAATGAGGTGGAAGGGCGGGGAGGGGGGGGGAGAATAGTAATGATATAAAACGACAGAGAGGGAGAGGGGAAACTGAGAGCGCGAGAAAGAGAGGACCACTCTTAGCTGATCTGTAGGAAATCTGCTTGATCGCGTTCTGTAGGCCTACATGTAGATGGAATTCGGCTGCCTTTTAAAAAAAACGTTCCACACCAGTTATTTTAAATAAAAGGTCATGGAAAAATATAATACTTTTTCTTGACGTCAGAGAAACCTAATTGCACAATGGAGCGGGTTTAAATTGCACAATATTTGTTTGCCATGATGTTTTCTGTGTATCAGGGCCATTTCTCTTACCTTCTAGTGGCTATACATATTCCTACTCATTACGGGGACACGTTCATATTTAGAGATAGTGTGCATAGCGGCTTTAAGGGCAATGATGGTGCCACAGAAACAGAAGAAAATTAACAGCTTATATTTTTTTCTTCTAGTGTCTAACACTGAGCATTTAAAAGCATGGATTATAAAAGCGCTATATAAATAACCATTGTTATTAGGCCTATTATTATTTCTAGAGATGAAAGAAAACGTAACTTTATCTTATCTTATTATATGAAGACTATAATAGACATACATTATTGCCCCCTCGACCTACAATTACCAACATAGAGCCTTATACCATACACCAGTACAGAACACATGAATACATGTAAATATGTTTGTCTGGACTTTAGTGCAATAGAGCCTTATACCATACAACAGTACAGAACACATGAATACATGTAAATATATTTGTCTGGACTTTAGTGCAATAGAGCCTTATACCATACAACAGTACAGAACACATGAATACATGTAAATATATTTGTCTGGACTTTAGTGCAATAGAGCCTTATAACATACACCAGTACAGAACACATGAATACATGTAAATATGTTTGTCTGGACTTTAGTGCAATAGAGCCTTATACCATACACCAGTACAGAACACATGAATACATGTAAATATGTTTGTCTGGACTTTAGTGCAATAGAGCCTTATACCATACACCAGTACAGAACACATGAATACATGTAAATATATTTGTCTGGACTTTAGTGCAATAATCAATACCATTAACTCTATACTGGGTGTATATAAAATCAAACCATTAACTCTATACTGGGTGTATAGAATCAATACCATTAACTCTATACTGGGTGTATATAAAATCAAACCATTAACTCTATACTGGGTGTAAAGAATCAATACCATTAACTCTATACTGGGTGTATATAGATTCAATACCCATATCTTCTGTCATCTGACCAGAATGATATTTTTTTTATATTTTGGTCAAGAATTTTTTTTTGTTTTGTTTGAAGAAGTTCGTTGAACTGCGCTTGTTCCTTTGCTGAAGATCATAAGTAAACACCTGATAAAAGTCTATGTAGCCTATATAAATGCAAATACTAAATAGCAAAGTGTTTTTTTATGACCAGTGCTATGTTGAAGTACAGATATTGATTGCTTTAGATATGGGATGGGGCTAAGTCCAATGCCTATGAAAAAAAGACCGTGTGAGCCGAACAATAACATTTATGTATTGAATGTAATAGAAGCTGGTTAAACATTTGTATCACTCTTTAATGTAATAGAAGCTGGTTAAACATTTGTATCACTCTTTAATGTAATAGAAGCTGGTTAAACATTTGTATCACTCTTTAATGTAATAGAAGCTGGTTAAACATTTGTATCACTCTTTAGTGTAATAGAAGCTGGTTAAACATTTGTATCACTCTTTAGTGTAATAGAAGCTGGTTAAACATTTGTATCACTCTTTAATGTAATAGAAGCTGGTTAAACATTTGTATCACTCTTTAGTGTAATAGAAGCTGGTTAAACATTTGTATCAATCTTTAGTGTAATAGAAGCTGGTTAAACATTTGTATCACTCTTTAATGTAATAGAAGCTGGTTAAACATTTGTATCACTCTTTAATGTAATAGAAGCTGGTTAAACATTTGTATAACTTTTTAATGTAATAGAAGCTGGTTAAACATTTGTATCACTCTTTAGTGTAATAGAAGCTGGTTATACATTTGTATCACTCTTTAGTGTAATAGAAGCTGGTTAAACATTTGTATCACTCTTTAGTGTAATAGAAGCTGGTTAAACATTTGTATAACTATTTACTTTTAGATTTAATGAAGTCATTGTTATCAATACACTCTTGACCATATTCTTTTCTCTCTCTCTCTCTCTCACACACACATAACATCTCTCTAGTACCGGTACTCTTTCTCACACACACTATCCTTCTCTCTCTCTTACAAACACACACGCACTCGCATAATTCATGTCTCACTTTTACACTATATCTATATATATAAAAAGACAGTGTTAAGCCCCGCGAGGATCCCCATTGGTCAATTTGAAAACACGTGTGTCACTGACCTATATAGGCCTAGCCCAATATACCGTCTAATAATTTTTCACATCGGACATGTGTCTTAGATAGCTCAGTGGTAAACGTAGTGGACTGCTATACGGGCGACCAGGGTTCGATTCTCCAGTTAGACTATACTTTTTTTTTTCGACAATTAATTTTTCAAACTTTTAAAAACAAAAGACATTGTAAATCTATAGGCAATATAGATTTTGTTAAATAAAAATATTTTACTATTTTTTTTTACCCTATTACAATATTTATTTACTTTCCTAAAAGTATTCAGTAAGTGTAGTTTATAAATTTGTTATCTGCACCCCAGACAGTCCTTTTTTTTTTCACCCGGGCAACGCCGGGCAATGTAGCTTGTATATATATAGGCCTATATAGGCCTACCGGTGTATATATATAAGCTTATATGCATATCAGCAATAAACTTTATTGGAATAAATCTGACTTAAGGTAAAACTGGAAAGAACTAGATCTATTTAATCCCTGGGATGTGATGTGTTTGGGATTTCGTCGTGATTTCGAGCCCATTAATGTTTGGTTGAACTTTGGACTGATCTAATTCCTACACAACAACATAGCAATAATAGCAACACTGATAACACAATTTGTTTGGACTTTTAGGCATTGTCTTTTTTTATCATAGATGTTATTCGGAGAATCTTTCAGTGTGAAACGGTTAACTCCAATTTTCATAGGTCTACTTGCTGGAACTATAATACTAATAATGGAAAGTTGGGATAATAAAAGATGGAGCATAAACTACTGATTTTATAGTGCATCGAAATACATGTAAGCCTAGTGTTAAGATTTGATTTTATACTGCATCGAAATACATGTAAGCCTAGTGTTAAGATTTGATTTTATACTGCATCGAAATACATGTAAGCCTAGTGTTAAGATTTGATTTTATACTGCATCGAAATACATGTAAGCCTAGTGTTAAGATTTGATTTTATACTGCATCGAAATACATGTAAGCCTAGTGTTAAGATTTGATTTTATACTGCATCGAAATACATGTAAGCCTAGTGTTAAGATTTGATTTTATACTGCATCGAAATACATGTAAGCCTAGTGTTAAGATTTGATTTTATACTGCATCGAAATACATGTAAGCCTAGTGTTAAGATTTGATTTTATACTGCATCGAAATACATGTAAGCCTAGTGTTAAGATTTGATTTTATACTGCATCGAAATACATGTAAGCCTAGTGTTAAGATTTGATTTTATACTGCATCGAAATACATGTAAGCCTAGTGTTAAGATTTTAATTTTATACTGCATCGAAATAGGCTACATGTAAGCCTAGTGTTAAGATTTGATTTTCACTGCATCGAAATACATGTAAGCCTAGTGTTAAGATTTGATTTTCACTGCATCGAAATACATGTAAGCCTAGTGTTAAGATTTGATTTTCACTGCATCGAAATACATGTAGGCCCTAAGCCTAGTGTTAAGATTTGAATTTCACTGCATCGAAATACATGTAAGCCTAGTGTTAAGATTTGATTTTCACTGCATCGAAATACATGTAAGCCTAGTGTTAAGATTTGATTTTCACTGCATCGAAATACATGTAAGCCTAGTGTTAAGATTTGAATTTCACTGCATCGAAATACATGTAGCCTAAGCCTAGTGTTAAGATTTGATTTTCACTGCATCGAAATACATGTAAGCCTAGTGTTAAGATTTGATTTTCACTGCATCGAAATACATGTAAGCCTAGTCTTAAGATTTGATTTTCACTGTATCGAAATAGCCTACATGTAAGCCTAGTGTTAAGATTTGATTTTCACTGCATCGAAATACATGTAAGCCTAGTGTTAAGATTTGATTTTATACTGCATCGAAATACATGTAAGCCTAGTGTTAAGATTTTGATTTTATACTGCATCGAAATAGGCTACATATGTAAGCCTAGTGTTAAGATTTGATTTTCACTGCATCGAAATACATGTAAGCCTATTATAGTGTTAAGATTTGATTTTCACTGCATCGAAATACATGTAAGCCTAGTGTTGAGATTTGATTTTCACTGCATCGAAATACATGTAAGCCTAGTGTTAAGATTTGAATTTCACTGCATCGAAATACATGTAAGCCTAGTGTTAAGATTTGATTTTCACTGCATCGAAATACATGTAAGCCTAGTGTTAAGATTTGATTTTCACTGCATCGAAATACATGTAGGCTAAGCCTAGTGTTAAGATTTGAATTTCACTGCATCGAAATACATGTAAGCCTAGTGTTAAGATTTGATTTACACTGCATCGAAATACATGTAAGCCTAGTGTTAAGATTTGATTTTCACTGCATCGAAATACATGTAAGCCTAGTCTTAAGATTTGATTTTCACTGCATCGAAATAGCCTACATGTAAGCCTAGTGTTAAGATTTGATTTTCACTGCATCGAAATACATGTAAGCCTAGTGTTAAGATTTGATTTTCACTGCATCGAAATACATGTAAGCCTAGTGTTAAGATTTGATTTTCACTGCATCGAAATACATGTAAGCCTGGTGTTAAGATTTGATTTTACACTGCATCGAAATACATGTAAGCCTAGTGTTAAGATTTGATTTTACACTGCATCGAAATACATGTAAGCCTAGTGTTAAGATTTGATTTTACACTGCATCGAAATACATGTAAGCCTAGTGTTAAGATTTGATTTTATACTGCATCGAAATACATGTAAGCCTAGTGTTAAGATTTGATTTTATACTGCATCGAAATACATGTAAGCCTAGTGTTAAGATTTGATTTTATACTGCATCGAAATACATGTAAGCCTAGTGTTAAGATTTGATTTTATACTGCATCGAAATACATGTAAGCCTAGTGTTAAGATTTTGATTTTATACTGCATCGAAATAGGCTACATGTAAGCCTAGTGTTAAGATTTGATTTTCACTGCATCGAAATACATGTAAGCCTAGTGTTAAGATTTGATTTTCACTGCATCGAAATACATGTAAGCCTAGTGTTAAGATTTGATTTTCACTGCATCGAAATACATGTAGGCCCTAAGCCTAGTGTTAAGATTTGAATTTCACTGCATCGAAATACATGTAAGCCTAGTGTTAAGATATGATTTTCACTGCATCGAAATACATGTAAGCCTAGTGTTAAGATTTGATTTTCACTGCATCGAAATACATGTAAGCCTAGTGTTAAGATTTGAATTTCACTGCATCGAAATACATGTAGCCTAAGCCTAGTGTTAAGATTTGATTTTCACTGCATCGAAATACATGTAAGCCTAGTGTTAAGATTTGATTTTCACTGCATCGAAATAATACATGTAAGCCTAGTCTTAAGATTTGATTTTCACTGTATCGAAATAGCCTACATGTAAGCCTAGTGTTAAGATTTGATTTTCACTGCATCGAAATACATGTAAGCCTAGTGTTAAGATTTGATTTTATACTGCATCGAAATACATGTAAGCCTAGTGTTAAGATTTTGATTTTATACTGCATCGAAATAGGCTACATGTAAGCCTAGTGTTAAGATTTGATTTTCACTGCATCGAAATACATGTAAGCCTATAGTGTTAAGATTTGATTTTCACTGCATCGAAATAGGGCCTACATGTAAGCCTAGTGTTAAGATTTGATTTTCACTGCATCGAAATACATGTAAGCCTAGTGTTAAGATTTGAATTTCACTGCATCGAAATACATGTAAGCCTAGTGTTAAGATTTGATTTTCACTGCATCGAAATACATGTAAGCCTAGTGTTAAGATTTGATTTTCACTGCATCGAAATACATGTAGGCTAAGCCTAGTGTTAAGATTTGAATTTCACTGCATCGAAATACATGTAAGCCTAGTGTTAAGATTTGATTTACACTGCATCGAAATACATGTAAGCCTAGTGTTAAGATTTGATTTTCACTGCATCGAAATACATGTAAGCCTAGTGTTAAGATTTGAATTTCACTGCATCGAAATACATGTAGCCTAAGCCTAGTGTTAAGATTTGATTTTCACTGCATCGAAATACATGTAAGCCTAGTGTTAAGATTTGATTTTCACTGCATCGAAATACATGTAAGCCTATAGTCTTAAGATTTGATTTTCACTGTATCGAAATAGCCTACATGTAAGCCTAGTGTTAAGATTTGATTTTCACTGCATCGAAATACATGTAAGCCTAGTGTTAAGATTTGATTTTATACTGCATCGAAATACATGTAAGCCTAGTGTTAAGATTTTGATTTTATACTGCATCGAAATAGCCTACATGTAAGCCTAGTGTTAAGATTTGATTTTCACTGCATCGAAATACATGTAAGCCTAGTGTTAAGATTTGATTTTCACTGCATCGAAATACATGTAAGCCTAGTGTTAAGATTTGATTTTCACTGCATCGAAATACATGTAAGCCTAGTGTTAAGATTTGAATTTCACTGCATCGAAATACATGTAAGCCTAGTGTTAAGATTTGATTTTCACTGCATCGAAATACATGTAAGCCTAGTGTTAAGATTTGATTTTCACTGCATCGAAATACATGTAGGCTAAGCCTAGTGTTAAGATTTGAATTTCACTGCATCGAAATACATGTAAGCCTAGTGTTAAGATTTGATTTACACTGCATCGAAATACATGTAAGCCTAGTGTTAAGATTTGATTTTCACTGCATCGAAATACATGTAAGCCTAGTCTTAAGATTTGATTTTCACTGCATCGAAATATCCTACATGTAAGCCTAGTGTTAAGATTTGATTTTCACTGCATCGAAATACATGTAAGCCTAGTGTTAAGATTTGATTTTCACTGCATCGAAATACATGTAAGCCTAGTGTTAAGATTTGATTTTCACTGCATCGAAATACATGTAAGCCTGGTGTTAAGATTTGATTTTACACTGCATCGAAATACATGTAAGCCTAGTGTTAAGATTTGATTTTACACTGCATCGAAATACATGTAAGCCTAGTGTTAAGATTTGATTTTACACTGCATCGAAATACATGTAAGCCTAGTGTTAAGATTTGATTTTATACTGCATCGAAATACATGTAAGCCTAGTGTTAAGATTTGATTTTATACTGCATCGAAATACATGTAAGCCTAGTGTTAAGATTTGATTTTATACTGCATCGAAATACATGTAAGCCTAGTGTTAAGATTTGATTTTATACTGCATCGAAATACATGTAAGCCTAGTGTTAAGATTTTGATTTTATACTGCATCGAAATAGGCTACATGTAAGCCTAGTGTTAAGATTTGATTTTCACTGCATCGAAATACATGTAAGCCTAGTGTTAAGATTTGATTTTCACTGCATCGAAATACATGTAAGCCTAGTGTTAAGATTTGATTTTCACTGCATCGAAATACATGTAGGCCCTAAGCCTAGTGTTAAGATTTGAATTTCACTGCATCGAAATACATGTAAGCCTAGTGTTAAGATTTGATTTTCACTGCATCGAAATACATGTAAGCCTAGTGTTAAGATTTGAATTTCACTGCATCGAAATACATGTAGCCTAAGCCTAGTGTTAAGATTTGATTTTCACTGCATCGAAATACATGTAAGCCTAGTGTTAAGATTTGATTTTCACTGCATCGAAATAATACATGTAAGCCTAGTCTTAAGATTTGATTTTCACTGTATCGAAATAGCCTACATGTAAGCCTAGTGTTAAGATTTGATTTTCACTGCATCGAAATACATGTAAGCCTAGTGTTAAGATTTGATTTTATACTGCATCGAAATACATGTAAGCCTAGTGTTAAGATTTTGATTTTATACTGCATCGAAATAGGCTACATGTAAGCCTAGTGTTAAGATTTGATTTTCACTGCATCGAAATACATGTAAGCCTAGTGTTAAGATTTGATTTTCACTGCATCGAAATACATGTAAGCCTAGTGTTAAGATTTGATTTTCACTGCATCGAAATACATGTAAGCCTAGTGTTAAGATTTGAATTTCACTGCATCGAAATACATGTAAGCCTAGTGTTAAGATTTGATTTTCACTGCATCGAAATACACGTAAGCCTAGTGTTAAGATTTGATTTTCACTGCATCGAAATACATGTAGGCTAAGCCTAGTGTTAAGATTTGAATTTCACTGCATCGAAATACATGTAAGCCTAGTGTTAAGATTTGATTTACACTGCATCGAAATACATGTAAGCCTATAGTGTTAAGATTTGATTTTCACTGCATCGAAATACATGTAAGCCTAGTCTTAAGATTTGATTTTCACTGCATCGAAATAGCCTACATGTAAGCCTAGTGTTAAGGTTTGATTTTCACTGCATCGAAATACATGTAAGCCTAGTGTTAAGATTTGATTTTCACTGCATCGAAATACATGTAAGCCTAGTGTTAAGATTTGATTTTCACTGCATCGAAATACATGTAAGCCTGGTGTTAAGATTTGATTTTACACTGCATCGAAATACATGTAAGCCTAGTGTTAAGATTTGATTTTACACTGCATCGAAATACATGTAAGCCTAGTGTTAAGATTTGATTTTACACTGCATCGAAATACATGTAAGCCTAGTGTTAAGATTTGGTTTAAAAGCAATAAATCTAGAACGTTTATGCAAGCAATGCTGTTTACAACTCGTCATTATCACTGTGAATAAATCCAAAACTAAATTTGTAAAGAGTGTAACATGCAAAGTATTATAATATAGTAAAGACGATTCTTAACAGGGAAGAAAAGAAGTACCCTCACACATCTCCTTGGTAAGATGTGTATTATATTTACTGCATTAATATTTATATCCTCTTAATTGATGCAAGTTGGAAGTAGTGTTAACTGTTTCACTCCAATCCTTGTAGCAAGTTTTTGGTGACTGTTTAACTGTACCTTTGTGAGGAAGATGTGGCGAGTTTCTGGTGTTACTGTTTAATTAACTGTACGTTTGTCAGGAAGATGTGGAGAGTTTATAGTGTTACTGTTTAACGTACCTTTGTCAGAAAGATATGGCGAGTTTATAGTGTTACTGTAACTGTACTTTTGTCAGGAAGATGTGGCGAGTTTCTGGTGTTACTGTTTAACTGTAACTTTGTCAAGAAGTTGTGGCGAGTTTCTGGTGTTACTGTTTAACTGTACCTTTGTCAGGAAAATGTGGCGAGTTTCTGGTGTTACTGTTTAACTGTACATTGATCAGGAAGATGTAGCGAGTTTCTAGTGTCACTGTTTAACTGTACATTGGTCAGGAAGATGTAGCGAGTTTCTGGTGTTACTGTTTAACTGTACCTTTGTCAGGAAGATGTGGCGAGTTTCTGGTGTTACTGTTTAACTGTAAGCTTACATGGTCGGGAAGATGTAGCGAGTTTCTGGTGTTACTGTTTAACTGTACATTGGTCGGGAAGATGTAGCGAGTTTCTGGTGTTACTGTTTAACTGTACATTGGTCAGGAAAAGATACCAAGAACAAAACAATAGGGTATAAACCATCTAGTCTCTATGTAGAATCTATGTCAACATAAACATGGAAGTGCCAGCAGCACTAGTGGCGGTATAAACGCCTCCAATGGTGACAACAATATAAAGGTCATTCAACAGTACATTTCTACACTGAACTTGATACTACACCCTCTGTAACTTGTGATTTCACTGATTGTGATTACGTTTTTTCTTTCTCTCCAATGAAATATTTCAGTGCATTGTTAGACAAATAAAGCGACTTAGTTTTGTATCGAGCTTTTAAAGTTTCCCGTTCTTTTCATTTTTTCCCCCTGTCTTTTTGAGTTCTAATAAATAGGTATATAGGCCTACCTACTGTTATTGGTGTATCAAGTGTATGAATGTAAACACATTATAAGCTCTAGGCCATTACATAGCCTACTAATACTATTTTAAACACAAAGACATTTAATTTAACTGTTAGAGTAATCCAAGTAAGTAAATATGCTTTCTCGATAATTAGCAAAATATGTAGTACAATATAATTGTAGTAATTACAATTGCCTTTGTCCTACGTGTTAGACTTAGACCATCTTAAGTATTTACGTAGGCCCTATGTCTTGGTTTGAATATATTACAATGTTATTGTGTAAGTGTACTAGGTTCTGTTTCTCATGAATCCAACAAACTATTAATATTGAAAAGGTGCGATAGGCCTATTTCTTTTTTCAGAATGCAAGTCACCAACAATTATACCCATGTTATTTATCCAGCCTTTGTCTGTAGAATTAAGAATAAGAATACAATCTTTTTTTGCTAGTTGTTCCTGATGTAAAGAAATATTTACACATTCGGCCTTTTGTCAGACCCAGATTTTCTGACACCTAGGTCGGATAAAAAGTGGGTAATCATGGATATTGTCTGCTCTAAAATAATTATTCTAAGTTTACACTACAGACCTAATAATGAGTAGGCTATAATTAGTATAATATATTAGGATAGTTGTGTTGTGAATGCTTCACTGGTGCCCCGTGCATTCACTGAATGTATCATAGCAATATCAGACGGTTTGTATAAGCATCAAAGATCCACACAGACTTATAATTGTCTACAAGGCCGAAAGCAGATCTCGTTTCGTGAAACTTAGAAGGCAAGAAAGTATCCAGTAGGCCTACTTTGGATTAACGATAAAGAGTAAAATGTGTTTAAAATGTAACTGTTTAAATTTAATATTGAAATTGCTGGTTAGTATCGAGTTTTGAGTGAATGGATGCAGTAGGCCTACTCTTATAGCAATTTCATGCATGACTTAATCGGATTTCATTGGACATTCTAATTATATCGAGTCTGCAATGTGTGTGCTGTGTTTTATTCATAAGTGATACCGTAACATGATTTACAGTAAATTCCATTTGATTTTAGTTGGGTTTCAGGAATCTTATTCATCTGTAATTTGTCACATAGCCTACTATTCTACTAAATTAAAATGATTAGGTCTAGACCGTCTAGTCCATAGACTGCATTATGTAGGCTATTGATTTTGTTCTCTTTAATTCAATAAAACAAAGTGTGCTGATGTTTTATACGAAGAAAAAAACACGATGAGAGCTTGAAAAATATTAACGACTTCTCAGCTTAACTGCAATGTTATTCACTTTTAAATTTTAATAAGTATTCCATATTTTTCAAAGTGTTTTGTCCATTTTTGTGAAATTCACACTTTTCAAAAACTTATTTTTTTTTTTTCAAAATTTCCTAAACTTGAAAAATTAAAATTCCCAAATAGCATTTAGTTACAGGTTGTTAAAATTATGTTTTAAATACAGCAGAACAAAGAAAGAAAAAAACAATTATAGGCCTATTAATATTATATATATATAAATATTATCTTTTAAATTGTATAGATCTAACAAAGATTGATAATTTAATTTTTTTCAGGTCATTAAATTTAACTTTGCTCTTTTTTACTTCCATGTAGGCCTACTTCACGTACCGGTAGGCCTACACTCAAGATGGTGACAAAGTTCCTTTAATATCCCAGTTACTGGTGTAAAGAACATCTTTATCTTTCTTTGCTCTAGAGTTAGAGGAATAGAGTACGTGTTGAAAGACAACATTATATTTTAATTAAGCTTTACGGATAATTATGTTGGAACAAGTATTTATGGTAGCTATATTTTGTTTCTTTGTATTTTCTTTCCTTGGACTACCATATTCTCTTTGATTAATCTGTTAAAAGAATCGCTGAGGTTATTCAGTTGTTACACAAGTGGAAATTAAAAATTATCTCAGAGGCTTGAGACTAGGTCTATAGGCCTACGTATTTATCTTAGGACCTATTAGGGGTATCTGAATAAAATATTCTCTCAAGTCTACCATAGGCCCTTTGTCTTTCTAAGTCTCATATATACAGACAGTTATTCCAGTTTTATAAACATTCTCTCTGAAAATGGAATCAACTCATTTAACAGCAGTGGTGTATCTGGAAGCGGAGGGAGAACAAAAGGCATCATAGGGCCTATATAATATAATAGTCCAATGTACGATATAAATATAAGACAAACATTGGGGCATTTTACATTTATGATGTTCATAAAGATTTTTTTTTTAAATAAACATCAATAACTTGTCAAATGTGTGCCCTCTTATCGATTCCATAACCGCTAGCGGTTATTATTTTATTTTACTATTCCTTTTGGTGGATGGGGCTGACGCTGCATGAACTTATCACGTACCGAGTGTCCTCGAGTTTTCCCGGTTCTGATGAGTAGACTGACAGTATTTGGAGATAAGAAAGGTGAGTGGGCATGGCATTGTGCTGGCCACACATCCCCTCTTATTATAATGACGTGACAACAAATATATATAAATAAATATAAATGTAGGCCTAACTATATATATAGGCCTATATATAGGCCTATATTAAGCTAGAGGCATAAACGTGTGAACGATTATGCTTCCCTTAAATTGTCGATCTTTATATTATTGATCAACTTGGTATGCAAGACTTAGGGGCCTACTAATATTTACCTCATTATAAGATCTAAACTTTACTGTTCATAGTGGTGTGGCAGACCTTGGTGACGTATATCATTTGGGGGTGTGTGTGTGGGGGGGTCAATATTAGTCAAAATCGCGTGTCGTCAGATATAGACGGCCCTATGACATAGGCTTGCTTACTGTGACTTACTCTTAACTTTTATTAATCTGATGGAACGCTCTGTGGGAGGGAAAGTTAGCATTCATTATAGCCTATATAATATAGGCTACTATATAATATATTTTACTTATAGACTTGTAGCCTATACCCTTTTGCTTAATTCTATGACTAGGCCTACTTAGTAAACTGGCCTATATATGATACTTTAAAAACTCTATGAATATAAAGTAGGCATGTACCATTAGGTATTCTCGATTTATTTTAAGAACTTATTGATTAATTGTTTAATAAATTAATGTTTAGGCATAGGCCTATGTTATTTTACTACCGGTTAGCATATTTAATTTTATGTGTGTCAGTGTGTAGCAATATCGGCCTACTTTCCTTGTTCGAAATCTTTTGTATTTGGAAAACATGTTTATGACACCCCACGGATTCACCTGTTCCTCTGGCCTCTTGTCACGTTTCGTTTCTATGAATATTGCAAGTAAGGAAGATATTATTTTAATATTGATTTTCATGGTGAGTTGTCGAGTTTGCCCCTCCTCCTAACATTATTTTTAATCGCTTGATTAGTTAATTCAATGTAATTTTCATTCGTGAATGACAAGGACAACGCGGACATCTTAGTGACCGCATTTATTAGGCTATTTATAAATTATATAAGCAGCGGAAGTTTCGGACCGGATCAATTTTTTCGACTGATAATAGTCATATAAATACTTCACTTATACTGGTAATAAGATTCCTCTGAAATTAATTTTATAATATTAGCAATCAGCTGGCTTAGAATATACAATATACTAAACTAAAGAAACTGTGTAAACAAAAAGAAAATCTTTAAAAACAATTTACGAAGTGGCTATTCGGACCCGGTAGACTTAGTGATAAATATTAGTATCGGCTAGTTTATAATATAGGTTAGTGATGGATTTGTAGTATTTTTGGTAATAGTTAGTATCGGTTAGGTTATAAAGGATAGGGATAGATTTGGTGTTTTCTGTGCTACTTCTTATAATATATATGGTAAAACAAACATTTTTTGTGTTTGTTTCCCTCTTTTTTTATGTTTTCTATGAGTTTTAAGGAATTCTGACTGAAGCCGGGTCCGAATAGCCATTTCATGCTGCTAAAGGGACCCGGGTCTGAATAGCGGCAGCCAACAATTTAACCCTTTTGCACTTTTGCCACTAGGAAGCTGCCTCACTTTTATCTACCACATCCCTAAGTCACAAGTCTCTAAGTCGAGTTGCATAACTCCGTATATTAAAAAAAAATAATTAAAAAAAATATAAAAAAATTCACAATAAAAAAACTTTTAAAGCAAAGGAATTTAATTTTTCATATTTTAAATATAAATAAATAAGCTTCAATTTAAACCAGAAAAGATATCAATAAAACTGATGAATAAAAGAAAAAATAAATAAATCACTGACCATACGTCGTTCGGTTGCCATAATTCATAATGGAATTTAGTAATTGTCATATTGGACCCGAATCCAATTATTCCAAGCCTAATACTAATAAACATCTAGGCCTACACGTTTACAATAACACTATTATCATAGCCGTATCAAATTAATATAGCCTTTCCATTATTAGCCTAGTCCAAAGATCCCTAAATATTTCCGAAAAAGCCATCAAACTTCCTATTAATTAGCACAAAAAAATTAGTTCTTTTCAAAAATTTACAGAAACACGATCGAACAAGGTAAAAACACCAAACCAACGTGTAAAAATAGCATCACTATCGCTCTATTTCGTCAGAGTTAAAAAGGGGTGCTTAATATGTATTAAAAAATGCGAAGCGCTATCAAACGAAACAACAAAAAATCGGCGACTCCCTGCGACTTCAGGGTTTATGGATGCCGGCAACTCCAGGGGGGAAAGGGTTAAGGCAACTAACTCATTTTCAATTAGACTGCATAAAAAATACCTGTGGGGGAAGCGTTATTCGAAGAACTGTTCATATAACGTCGAGCGTTATCGGAAGAACCAAATCTTCGAATAACTCCTAGCGTTATCGGAAGACCCAAATTTTCAAATAACGCTGAGTGTTAACGGCAGACCCAAATTTTCGAACAATTGTGAGAGTTAGGCTATCATTTATAACATCATTTAAAACATCAATAAAAATGTAAGACTAGACTCGGACCACGGATGAGGGAGGACGCAATAATCTTCTTTATAGAGGAGCGTCTGAAATGTTTAAGATAAGATAAGATTTAGGTAAAGTCACAATCTATAGGGCCCTATATAAATTAACCATTTCCTGTAAAATATAAAGAGCTTTACTTTAACTTTTTAACTTTCTCTAGACTCAAGGGTCCTAGCCCTAGGCCTATATTATTATAGGCCAATATAACATTTTTTATTCTGTAGGTACTATAGGTACTATTTCTATATAGCCTATTATATATAATATATTTCAATTAGACTCCTTAGACTTAAACTATTACTATTAGCTTAGATAATGAAATGACATTACATTATATTATTATAGGCCTACAGAATGACAGGGCCATAGGCGCCATAGCATAGCCAGTAATCAGTAACTTACCTCAGTAAGCCATAGCGGCCCATAGCCCATGCCATAGATTGCCATAGCCATAGAGGCAAAGATGATGATGAATTAAAAAAATAGGAAATTAAAACTAAATGAATTTGAGTATCACTATCTTAAACTATCATATTTTCACCCAGAAAAGTGCTAGATACCTAAGAGTAAGAGTATAAAAAAAAAGAAGGAAAAAAAAATACAAAATATTCATGGAAAACATCTAGCCCAAACTGAAAATTGCAGGATAGGAATAGGTAGGTCCTACCTAGAAGTAATTTAATATTGGGCTTAGGCCTATCCTATAATATTTTTTTTATAGATTGTACATAGTTTCAGGACTTCCTAAAATGTTTTCAGTTATTAAAATTGAATATTATATTTTAGATGCATGCAGGTCAAGGCGAGTTTTGGATTCCCAGCCAAGGATATTCTTATCGTTTTGTTCAATAAAAAGGGTTAAGCCGGTTAAGGATAAGACTAGGGTTAGGATAATGTAATTATTTTCTCTGGGCAGCGCCAGGGAATTTAGTTTGTATGCCTACATGATAGTCTTAGGTCTGCCGAAAAATTGTCTCTAGCGCTTGTCGTCCGGCGGTCACATGACATGCCCACCAAAACAATATCTCCCAGCCTATTCATCCGGTCTCCGGATGCATAGACACGGATAAATTATTATGGAATCCACATGTTGATGAAGGGATAAAAAGTAATACAAAAGTAAACAAAACCTTCACTTAAGGCTACATGGACATTTTTATTTACAATAAAAATAGCCTACTTACAAGCAGGGCTGTGGAGTCAGTAGATAAATGTTACGACTCCTCAAATTTTTGTACTTCTGACTCCTCGACTCCTCTGTACAACACTATAAAAAGTATAAGTATTGTGCGTTGCATCCCATATAGTGCAGCACATGAAAATCATGTCATGCTTCTTCACTGTCACTTTAAAATTCATTCCGTGCCAAGTCACGATATATCGTGACTTAGACTCGTCGCTTCCGTGCTCATTTTCTATATTTATTTTGGTTCCCAGTGCATCTAATCCAACTTTTTATTGTCTAAAGGGAAAGATAACTCTCTAATTTCCTTTCTGATTTGAAAACACGTTTGATAAGCTGTTCATTTTCTAAATATTGCGATTTTTTTACGACTATTTTGTAGACAAAGCATAGCCACGCCTACTCGAAATGTTTCTAGGCCTTGGAACTTGTCAAATTTGCTATTAAAATAACTTTTATTGCTACTTATTAATTTCTATTCATCAGATAATAACTTTAAATAATTTAAATCTGGTTTTGAGGACTGTCGGTTCATTTACTAATTAAAGATTATGATATTTGTGGTTAGGCCTAGGCCTATGTAAACTATATAGAAATGTATAGGATTGGGGTTTGCCGGCTGATACTAACATTACAAAAATGAGTATAACTCAGTAACTATATGGGATATTTTCAAAATTCAAAATGCATTCTGATCTGGAATAGATATACTTTTAGTGGTTTCAAGCCGAATAGGATATCTGCTACGCAGACCTTATAAAATCGGTGTTAAGATCGATTTTTTTTGCTCCTTTTTTTTTAAAACAAAAAATTTGATCTCTAAAAATTACTAATAAAGATGTAAATATGATTCTAATATTGTTTTAACTTCTACTTATTATTATTTCCTCTTTAATTTCCTTTAATTTGATATAAAATAGCATATATCTTGCTAAACAAATACCTTTAGAAATTTATGAATAAATAAGGGCACCCTAAAAAAATTCTAGCGGCTTAAAAATGGTCTGGCACAAATGCGGTAAACCCTCCGGCACAGAATGAGTTAACATGTCCGTTTTGTGGTTACGTAAGGCACTGCATGCATTGGTCTTTATTCTTACAGTAGAGAAGTCATTAATTATAACCTTTTGTGAATTGGGACATTTAAACATGCCGTTTTTTAAAATTCCAATTGAAATTTAGTCTGAGTCAGTGCATTGTTTGCACTTCGACTCCACAGCCCTGCTTACAAGAACATGAAACTAAATTTAAATGCTACCTAACATTAGTTTAGTTAGACCTATACTAGAATAAAGGTATGGGACCCATCAACATGTAAGGGTTGACTATATAAATTTAGTGCATGAAAAAAGAAATTATCATTTGTACTTATACTTATATATATATTAATTACATAATGTAGCATTTAACTCATTTGCTACTAACCTACTTTCCAAAGACACCCGGGAAAGTACTAGCCAAAGGGAAGGAACTCCGTATTAAATTTAGTAAATTTTTTTTAAATATTTTTTTTTAATAATTAAATATTCCCAAAGTGAATAGAAATTACATCATAAAATAGATAAATATCTTAGCTTTCTGGAAATGTATACTTTTATACATAAAAAATGCCGAATTATCGGTAGAATCATTCGCTGAGTGTTGAGACCCTATAATTTGGCTAAATATTTTCTCTAGGCCTAGCGTCAAAGTCCGATAAAGTATAATAAAGCCCAAAAATCGAGTTGAAATGGAAATTTATCTAAGTCTATATCTGCAGCATCCTTATTATCAGAACTGTTGTTAAATGTTATATTCGGATGTATAGAGCTATCGATTAATAAAGTAAAAAATGAAAGACGAATGCTATAAAAAAAGTTTTACAAGACGAAAGGCAAGTGTAAAATACCCGATTTTTTTACGCGCATAGCAAAAAAACAAAATTAGATAAAAACATCCGGTTTTTATTAACGAAACAGACTATATTCCTACTTTTTAAAAGCCGTGTTTGCAGTAAAATAAAACCCCAGAACGCATGTCAAAAAAAAATCAAGAAACGACAAGGTTAGTCACACACGTGGCGGCCGCGTTTGGGCGCATTAGTACGGAGGGGGGTATGTCGCATTCAGTCCCGGTAGTAGCAAATGAGTTAATAAACATATTATTTTTTTTACTTATGTTTTTACTTACCTTTTTATTCTTAAATTTCAGCATATTTTTCTTTTTGGATGTCCACTCTGACCAGTAGGCACAATAGAATTGTACACTTTAATGTTATACAGAAATAATCTAGGAAAGGACATAATGACCAAGTGCTCATTTCTAAGAATTGATCTAAAGTCATCACAGTAATGTGCTGTGTTACCTGCACTGAACATTTTTTCTTACATTTGTGACAATGTGCTTATTTCGGAAACATATGCTTCATACATTTGTGGAAAAACTGAGAACAAACTATTTTGAAAGAACTGATTTTTCAAAACCAATATTTGCACCTCCAAGTGTTATATTGTTGTCTCTACTAGTGCAACCTAGGTAGCCATCTCTAGTCATTCCTTTTTGTTTTATTGGAATTGAATTTCCCCTGCCCGATGTTTTATGTCTTTCAAGGAATCATATATAGTTCATTCAAAACCCATCCATTTATTTATTTCAAGACGTCAAAGGATTGACAGAAATCTTGTGTGTAAATAGTAATGATATACAGAAGAAATCCATTTTTGGAACTTTGTGTTGTGAAAATAATGTCTTGTGTAGGATTTTTACAATATAAAAGCACCAAATATTAAAAGAAACCTCCTGAATATATCAATATCATATGTGGATCATTTCCTTGTATATTCGATATTAAATGCCATTTCTTGTGTGAGCTGTTCACAATCAATAAACATCGTTTTGTGAATATTTTGTGTTATTAAAAGAAAAAGTAACATTTATAAAGATTGTGGCTGGACATTTTTTTCAAAGTGAAAAAAGTTGATGTATTTGTTAAGTTAAAAAGTAGATGTCTGAGTGTATTTGTGAAAAATACTTGAAGAGCTTGAATAAGCTCAATGTTGTTGCACTCGGTGGTCTGGTGAGAGGAAGTACTATTCAAATGTTTGTTGACCTGGACATTAGCCAAATGGAAGACTCTGGACTAGAACTGAACAAGCAGAAACATTATTACAAGTATTTTGGTCTAATTTCTGAGGAGGTATCTTATTTACTATTCTTTTTGTTAATATTAAGACCATTTAAAACAGGTCAGAGCTGTTATTTATTTATAGAAGCTGTGCATAAGATGTATAGAAGCTGTGCATAAGATGTATAGAACCTGTACATAAGATGTATAGAACCTGTGCATAAGATGTATAGAACCTGTGCATAAGATGTAAAGAACCTGTACATAAGATGTATAGAACCTGTGCATAAGATGTATAGAACCTGTGCATAAGATGTATAGAACCTGTGCATAAGATGTAAAGAACCTGTGCATAAGATGTAAAGAACCTGTGCATAAGATGTATAGAACCTGTGCATAAGATGTATAGAAGCTGTGCATAAGATGTACTGTGTTTTGTTTTTGTTGTGATCATGACATTGATGACATTATTTTTCTTTTATTAATTAAAGGTTTTTTAATGTTTATATTATACTTTTAACTTTTTTCATCAGATTATTGACATTGGTGAAAATGGTCTGGTACCTGATGATTTCACAGAAACTGAGCTCAAAACAGGCATGTGGTGGCGCCACCTTGTTGCAGGAGGTGCTGCTGGAGCTGTTTCAAGGACAGCAACTGCTCCACTGGACAGGTTAAAAGTTTTGTTGCAGGTAAGGTATACATTATTTTATAAGAAACTAAGGCTTTCAGAATCTGATGAATTTAAGTTTTCTTAAGTAAAAGACCTTAACTCTCAATGTACTGTGATTTTTAGCACTTTTTTCAGCCGATTCAGGGTAAAAATTTTTTTGTATATATGGACATGTCATATGTCATTAGATTCAGAAATAAATACTCTATATGCCTATGTAAATTTTAATTTAAAATTTTGACATTAATTTTAAACTTTTTAAATTAAATTAATTAATTTTGTAAAATTTTTAGATGAAAAATATAAAAGTGTCACAAACAGCTAGAAGCAAAAAAAAAGTATGAAAAGAAAAGTTAAATTCTTCTTTTTATTTATCAAGTATATCCATTTACACAACTTATGTTCCAATTTCAAGCATTTTTACTCATATTTGAAATACTGAGGTGACTAGGTAAAATATATGTAAAAACATGAAAAAATATACTTTTTGAAGAAATTATGCCGCAAGGTAGATAACAATGACATTAAATATTCTAAAACATTCCCAAAAGATTCTTTTTTAGAATTAACCCTTTGTGGCCGGAACGACACGAGCCGTGTCGATCGGTCTACTCAATTTTGACGGAACGACACGAGTGGTGTCGTTTTTGGTTATAATTGTTTTTATTGTTTTACGTCTTTTAAAAATAAAAATAACTTCCGTTTCCTTTTAGCAGAAACCAAAATAACATTTCGCATTTGATTTTCGTTGTGAAAAGTGCTGTTTTATATACTTTTATTAATTTTTTTTTTGTGGTGACTTTTTTTTTCTCCTTTTTTTCTTGTTGTTGAATATGTAATGGTGACGGATAAAGAAATGGCAACTACTAGCAGACTAAGTACTATATTATTATGTCTTATAGTGGTATCGTTAGAAAAATGGACAGTGTTTGATAATTTAATAGTTTTGTTTCATTTTGTTCTTTTTTTTTTAATAAAAAAGAATTTTTAGCTAATTTTTTTGTGCAAAATTACGTGTTTTTTTATATAAATAATTGTGGATTATTTTTTTAAAGATTATTTAAAGTATTTCAAAATAAAAGTTATACACTTTCATTAAGCATCCAATTACCTTTAATTTGATATATGACACTTAAATATATTTACAAAATTTGATGCAGAAAAAAATAACATTCTGGGATATACAAAATAAGTTGAAAAAAAACTCCGTCAAAACAGCTAAAAAAACTCCGTCCACAAAGTGTTAACAAACAACAAATTAACAAATGTATAAAAATGTAAAGAAATTATTAGTATAATAGAAAAATACATGAGAAAAAAAAACAATTGTTTATAATATAATAATAGACAATTTCTATCTTTATGATAACATAAAAAAGTCTCACATGCATTGCATTTGGAACTAGATTTTCTCTCTATTTTATACATTGAATAGCACAATTTTGTCTTTCCTTTCAAGAAACCATATTTCAGGAATAATTGAGTGGTTAGTTTTATTTATTTTGACTGCGGCAGTGAGAAACGGTGCATATTCTTCAATTTCACCCAACATCCTGATCAACTTTTCAGTAAAGTTTAATTGACTGTAACTTCTTGCTTTTTTTCCCCCACTGCTTTATATTTTTTAATTCATTTGGAAAACCTTTTCTAGAACTAACAATAGTGCCACAGGCGGCTATACCTTTTCCTAAAATGTCTTTTAGTAATGACATACTAGTATAAAAATCATAAAAAAATAAATTATAGACTTCATTGATACTGATAATGGAAGATATTATATTCATAAAAACCACATAAGCTAATCCAAAGGTTGTAGTACTACCAGTTTTACCTAAATAAATATCAAAGTTATATAATTATGTATGTATATCCAGAAATTGAATCAGCTAATACCCACAATTTCATTCCCCATTTAGTCGGTTTATCTTCAATGTATTGACAAAAATATCTTCACTTATTTCTCAACATTCTTTCACCAATAGCAATATTTTGTGATGGCTGATAAAATTTCATACATTTGCTATGTAGATAATCAAATAAAAACCTTACCAATACGTTTGTAATTTTATCCATAGTCACCTCAGTTCTATTTGACACTTTCAAAAAACATATAGTCTAATTTGTTGGAATTGAAACCTCGTCACAAAGGCCCTAGCCTAAAGTCCACTGTAGAAACTTTTTTTTGCTCCAATAGAAAATAGCAATTTACATGATCAGCTTCAACAAGTCCCTATTCATCAATAGTTCAACAAGTCCCTATTCATCAATAGTTCAACAAGTCCCTATTCATCAATAGTTCAACAAGTCCCTATTCATCAATAGTTCAACAAGTCCCTATTCATCAATAGTTCAACAAGTCCCTATTCATCAATAGTTCAACAAGTCCCTATTCATCAATAGTCCAACAAGTCCCTATTCATCAATAGTCCAATGAATTTGTTTTATAATTCTTGTACGGTAATGTGCTCCAAATGTTCATACTTTGATCCTCCTGTCCTGCACCATTCAGGGTTCCCGCGGCCTCCTGAAATTTCAGGATGTCCTGAAAACCTCCTGAAATTGAAAAAAAGTGCAAAAACTCCTGAAAACCTCCTGAAATTAAAAATTATCTCCTGAAATGTCCTGAAAAATTGAGAGCCTGATTTTTTCCTTCTCCAACACGTGTCCCTAGTACAACAGCCCCACACCCCATGTGTTACGGTTACGCTTGCTACGCCAAGCCTCTCCCTTTTCACTTTGTGACGGTAATGATGGTATACATACAGCCTTTCCTTTTCTTTGCCCCCCTCCTCCGCCACCGTTTGGTGTCTGATAGATTAGATAAGGTGATTTATTTTCGCGATCAATGTTGAAAATGACGCTATGCGGGCGCCTACTAGTCTAGTAGAGTCAGTCACCCGACACATTTTACCGAATGGATTTATTTTGAAATTAATTTGATCTAGACTATATCAAAATGCACAGAAATAGGTCTTTTTATTAGTAAAAAAAAGAAAGCGGATGACGTTTAAGACGCTATTTTATATCATAGAGTAAAAATTACGGTTGGCCTATTTAACTATCACTACGAGAGGAATAGTTCGCGATGTATCGTAGGCCTACGCTGATTGGAGTCGATATCATTATCATCTTTTTAAAGGTGTAGGCCCTGCATGGTTTTACTAATTATCGAAATGTATGCGTAGGCCTACAATGTGCTTTTGCGATCAATGTGGGAAATTCCTGCTTCAGCTCTCCTACTACGGCGCCTATGAGTCTAGGCTTCGTGGAGTCTGCAAACCAATACATTTTGCCGAATGCTTAGCCCTACAATTAAAAAAAAATATTAGAAATTATGGTAGACAACAAGCAGAACATAATGTAGTGAACGTTTTTTTCTTTTGAAGAAAAAACAAGTGTCGTAGGCAGGCGATTTTGGGTCTAGGACTCTAGGCATAGCCGGCGCCCAGTGCCCTCACATGGGGGGGGAGGTCAGAGGGGGCATATGCCCGGGTGCGGCACTTCCATTGGGGCGCCAACTATAGTATAAATATAGCAAATATAGCACTAAACAAACAGCTACAGTATGCAAGAGGGCGGCGGTGAAACTTTTACCCTGGGGCGCTACATTAGCTTGTAAAGGCTCTGCCCGCGCCGGTGTGAGCCTATTATAGTTCTATCAGACTAATGATTAGGTCTAATCTAGAAGTTTACGTTTTTTTTATTCACCAATACATCGATGAAATGCACTCAATGCTGAATATATCTGACTAGAAATCACTACAAACAATGTTAATGGTAATTAAGACACTTGTATAGCGTCAATACCGGTAACGGGTGCCGTCCAGTCTAGACGGTATTGAATAGCGCACTTCAAAAGACTTGTTGTTTTTACCCAATATCGTGTGACATATATAGTGATAGGAACTTGAGTAGGGACAGGAACTTAGAAGAAGAAACAGATGCCTTAAATTACTTTCCCATATGGGTGATATGACTAATGGCTGTATTGATAGGTTGTTTAAAATAAATGAAGCGCTGTCTTTATAGACCTATGATTATGTTTGCTATGCATGATTGAAAACATTTTTTTAAGGAACGTTTCCAAATTAGGGTGAATATTTAGTAACTTTTATGTTTAAAAAGGTATGCATTTTGGAGAAGTTAAAATTAAAAGGCAGTGTACCCCCCCCCCCCCCCGAAAGTCAGGGTGCTACTTTCAATCCCCCCCCCCCCCCAAGCCCCTTGCCCTATTTGCCCCTCCCTACGTAGCAACCACAGCTAGCTGCTGTAAGGTTTTATTTTTGTAGCAGGATTTTAATTGATAGGCTTAATGATCCTAATGATTGGAAAGTAATCAAATTGTATTTTATAATAATAATAATGACATTTGTATAGCGCTGCCAACAAGCATAATGCAAGCTCAGAGCGCATTTAACATACAACTCAGAACACGGATACAATCTATAGGCTAAGAGATAAAAAACTAAGTAATGATTCAAAACTTTACAAACATTATCTATAGGTTCTTTTAACTTACAATAGCAGTTTTTTTTATACTTGTAAATCATTAAGCTTTATATGTACTTTTCAATGTAGGCCCATATAAATATTTTCTCTAAACTTGTTAAATGTTTATGTAACACTCTTTATGTTACAGATGCTCCTATACAGGATACTATATTTCCATTCTTTTCATAAACAAAATATTTTCTTATATTTCGACTATTTGTACTTTTTTTTTAATGATAAGATTTCTAAAGACAGTTAAAGGACTCTATATAATGAACATAGCTTATTGGTAAATCTTTTGCTTTCACATTATAATGCCCTTAAAAATATTTTATTTAATTTTATATGTATCAGCGACACAGTTAAGTCAATTCGGTTTTGCCGCATCTCCTGAAATTTTAGATTTTCTCCTGAAAAACTCCTGAAAACCTCCTGAAATTTTGATTTGAGTTTGGTGCAGGAACCCTGACCATTGTCATGTCTGTAGGCACAGTTTTACAACCAAAGATTGTCAGAAAAATAGATTAAAAAATGGAGGGCTGCAGTGTCGGAACTCCTCTCACCTCTTGTAGTTGAGTCTGGTAAATGGGCTCCAGGTGGTCTCTTCTGTCTCAATGGAGTAACAGTCTTGGGGCTCCAGGGTCTAAGTCATCATAAGTGGGAAATGAAAATATATAGAACTATTAGGCCTAGAATGAGTATAGATAAATAGGTTTATATAAAGCCAATAAAAGTATCAAAAATACTTTAAATATATCATAAATCTAATTTATAAACAAAATTGATAAGCTTTTAGCCTCCCAAAACATTTTGTATTAGTATACATTGTCTAAGTCAATCTGACTCAACCAATGGAAACAAAAGCAATAACACTTTAGTAGCCTTGTTCAACTTGTTGCCTTGTAAAAATAAATTTTTCTAAAAATTTTCGTTAAAAATATTTAAACCAAATGTAATTTAAATAAAAGATAAATGCATTATTTAAATCGCTTCACTTTCCCTTTTCTATTGCAATAGAACGTTTATTTAGTATTTTTTTTTTTTCTGCGATGTTACGAAGCATTTTAGAAGAAAGAAAACAAAGAAAAATATTTACCTTCAAGGTCTACTTTGGGTATCGGTAAACGGTAAGAAATCTTCAGTATCAATGTCCTCCTCATCATCTACCTCTTCCCAAAATTTATAATCCCTTCAAAAATATTCAATTTCTTCATCAGAAGAAGTATTTTGAGCCATTATTAGATAAATTGTGCGACCGACGTAAAGCAATGTTTGGAAAAAGAGTCAAGATGGCCGACGAGAGTCACATCTAGCCGTAAAAAAATCATCTCGTTTATATTAATAAATTTTTTTTTAAATTAACTAAATACACATTGTTTTTGTGTTTTTTTTTATAAATTAACCATTTTCTTACATAAAAATGAAAAAAAAAATATATATTTGCTTTAAAAGATAGAAAATATGCATTGTAAAAAATTTCGATCGATCGAAAAGCCTATGTTTATGTTACGCAGTTTAAGAGTTAAAGAACAGTTCTAAAAGGACAACATATAAACTTTTACTCTTTTCTAGTTTTGGGCTAAATTTTAAAGGGGATATAAACTCTAAACAGTCAACCACACATTTTCCTTACCAGGCCAATTAGTTCATTTTTCTTGGCATAATAATAATACATCATCCATTATAAAATGTAAGATTTCTTTTCAGAGCATTTAATAATACTGGATTGAGATGTTTTGTGTATTTCTTTTTAAAGCTTTTTTTTTTCTTAATAAATCAAATCCAAAATTTAAAAAAAACTTATACCGGTAATTCACAAATGGTAATTTATAGACAATGTAATATTTGTTGTTGACAATGTACATCTTTCACAATTGTAAGTGTGTTAAGGGGCCTTTTCAGAGTGTAGGTACTCGGTTCTGTTGCACCTAGTACTGTAAGCTTCAAAAGAAAAGTATTCTGTAATAATAAAAAGAATTCTGGTTTCATAAAACTGACTTAATTCTAACACCTTTTTAAAAAGAACAGTGTATTATCCTATACTATAATACGAGCAAAAATTGTATGTATATATATATATGTATGTATGTATGTCTGGAAATTTTCTTCAAAAGCGCTCTAACGATTATCTTCATGTTTTAATGCACGACTTGTTTCACCTTAAAAAAAATCTACAGCTGTTCGGCCCCACAAATAAAAATCGGAAATGGACGTTAGACAAAAATACACATTAGATTTATCGTACATATTGACTTTGGCCGTGAAAACATGCCATTGCTCGACGCACGTGTAGTGCGGCTTTCAAAAGCAGTGTTTTGTTGCGTCGCAGTTATGACGTTTCGGGAATACCCGTAGGCTTACTACAGCAGAAAGAAGTTTAATTTCTTGTTTAGATTACTGTTGCGCACCGATGAAAGAAATAATTTAAAGCAAGACCAAGTGTAATTTATGTAATGCAGGGGTGTGCAAACTACAGCCAGTGGGTAACGCGCGGGCGGACAAATGATAGTAGGCTATGCGGCCCTCGCTGCTTATTTAGATGAGAACGTCTTCAATATATTTTAGATTAAACTTCAATATATTTTAGATTAAATTTAAAAAAAAGAAAAACAAATACATATTTACGAATTAATTAATAGTCAGATAATAGTTTGCCGTTTAAATAATAACAGAATTAGATGAAGTTTCAACAAACTAAAAGTCTATTTTTAACTTTCTTTTATCTGACATTTTTTGAAGAAATAAAACACCTCTAAAACTTGTTTGTGTTTAAACAATGAATAGCTGTATATAGTGTACACTGTAGCAGTATAAACTACGCTGTATATAGCATACAATGTAGCAGTATACTCTACACTGTAAATAATAAACACTGTATTAGTATCCACTTTTTAAAAAATTCAATGAATGTTTCATTAAAAATATGTATGATTTGCTTATAAAGGCCTACCAAAATAAGATATATTAGAATATGTTAACATTGTCAATTCGAAATTTGGTAAACTAGAAAAGATGTATTCAATTTATTCGTAATTTCCTCATAACAATAGTCAGAAGTGTAATGTACTGTTAGTTTTATTGAAGGGGGGGGGGAAGAAATTAAACACATCATCTAACGTAGCCTATATATATTATGATCTTTTCATTTGCAGTCTTTTCAATGAATAACATAATTTCACTTTTAATTTTTTAGTATTTAAGTTTAATGCTCAAAATAACAAAAAAAAAACAAAAAATGTTTAACATACCATTGTATTAATTAATCAATATTATATTTTGCCGCGATAGTTTATTATAAATAGTAACACAAATGGAGGATATTAGATAATGTTAACACCAAACTATATTTTTTTACTTTTTTGTCAAACAATGTTTGGAATAATACATTGAAAACATTGAAAATCTCTATATAAATAAAAAGATCGTGTTTGTGTCCCCACGGATCCCCATTGGTCAATTTGTGAGTTTGTGTCACTAACTTATTTAGGCCTAGTCCTATATACTGTCTAATAGCTTTTCACATCTGACATGTGCCTTCTCTAGCTAAGTTGTTAACGTAGAGGACTGCTGTCCTATGCCTATTTTTTTTACCCGATTTACATTTATTCGTAGACCTTTTTAATTCCTATCAAACATATTTGCCGGCCGTAACTCATTGTTAGCTTGAATGGGTTGAGGGAGGGAGTTAAAAAAATTTGACATAATTTTATAGGAAAGTTTGACAGTTGTTAAAGTTAATTAATTAATTGGTCATTTATATAGCGCCTCACTCCATGCTAATAAAAGCATGCTCAGCGCGCTCACAAAATCGAAACGACAATAACACTCTAAAATAGTTTTAAACAAGGTTTCGGCCGATGGAGGCACGAAACGACAATAACATTTTAAAATAGTTTCAAACAAGTTTTTTACTGATGGATGTGTACTTAATCAACTTAGTTGAAAAGAAAAGTCTTCAAATTCTTCTTGAAAGCCTTTTTTGGCACAGAGTTTTTCAGTGTCTCAGATAAGCCGTTCCACAGTGAAGGCGCCACAGATTCAAACGGGCGTTCACCAATAGGGGAAGGGGTAGAAGAACTAAAAATTGTAACGTAATTCACGATATTTTAAATTTAAACTTTTCATTTTCAGTCTTTTAAATAATAATAATAATAATATTTGTATAGCGCTGCCAACAACAATAATGTAAGCTCAGAGCGCGTTTAACATACAACTAAAAATACGGATATTACACTAGGCCAGGTGACAGAGCTAAATTGATGATTAAAAAAAAGACAAAACAAATAAATGTAGCATTAACCGACCCAACCCATAAATAAGACAGTAAGTTTCTAAAGCATGTTAAATGTTATCTAAGGTAAATATTGAAATAATAAGTTTTTAAGTTCTTTTTGAAAGTAACAGTAGCGCTTATTAGCCTCAGTTGAATGGGAAGTTGATTCCACACCTTCGGACCGGATACTGAGAAGGCTCTAAGGCCAACGGTCGTCAGAGAGAAACGGGGCTCTTCCAGAAGCGATGAGTTTGCAGAACGAAGTTTTCTTTGCGGGACACAAGGTGTGATTAGTTCCTTGAGATAGGACGGAAACTCGTTTTAAAAATGCACTGATGGCAAAGTAGTGCCACTTTATACTCAATTCTGGCTTTCACGGGGAGCCAGTGGAGCGAGCGTAGAAGGGCAGTTCCCGAGTCTCTTTTAGACTTGCACATAAACAAACGCGCAGTACTGTTCTGTATTCGCTGTAGCCTGGCGATTTAATTACATAAATGACATATAGTTCTGTTGGATTTAAAACTGACAACTCTAGCCTACATGCTTTTTTATTTGGGTTTAAAATGAGATAAATCTTTTTTTTTTTTTTTTTTTTCGGGGGGGGGGGGGGGTTATCGGTCAAAATCTCGATATTAGACTGCACAAATAAAAATCTGCTTCGACTGTTAGAATTTAAAGCCCACGTTATTCATAGTAGAAAAAAGAAAAAAAATTACAATTTATTAGACTGGTAAAGACGTATTTTTAAAATTTATGCACTGTTGTTTTACATACACATGATGTTAAGGTACAAGTGCCTGCTTTTTATTACCGATCGAATGATCGGTCACCTGGTACTTTTAATTAAAGTGAGTCAAGCTATTGTGTTTTTCTTTTGTTTATCTTGTGTACTTATGTATTTAGTTGTGGCAAGAAAAGTGCCAGTGGTCAGCTTATGCATATTTTCTAATAGAATATTATATTATGTCATTAAATTATATAAAATCAAGTTTTAATTGTATACTCAAACTCCTGACTTGTAGGTACATGGCTCCAGTAAAAATAACCTGACGATTGCATCAGGATTTAAGCAAATGTTAGAGGAAGGTGGTGTCCAGTCATTATGGAGAGGTAATGGTGTAAATGTCATCAAAATTGCACCAGAGTCTGCAATCAAGTTCATGGCCTATGAACAGGTGATGCATATTTTTTCTTCATTTACTCAATGTTTCATATTTATAAACTGTAAACAACTCTGAGCATTAGGCAGGGCTTCACACAGTCCAGAAAACCACAATTTAGTCTTTAAAATAAAAAAAGAATGGTATAATAGTCCAGTCAGTCACTAATTTCGGGGGAAAATGTTATATGAAAATAAACTTAGATCTTGTGGTCTCTTGAAATCCCAACAGGTCCTATGATTTTTAAAAAAGTCTCAAATCCAGGAAAACATTGGTTTAAAAAAAAAGAAATCTAAAAATCTGATAGGTCTATTTTACATCTAGTAAGTAAAGTACCCTTTGGACCAAACTGAGCATAGGGCTGTTGTTGAAAAAGCGCACACCAGTTATTGTGGCCACGGCATACTGGGGGATGTGTGGCCAGCACATTGCCCAGCCACCTTTACTTTACCCCAACTAATGTCAGATACCCATCAGGGCTGGATAGACTTAGGGACACCCTTAAGTCCCTGGGACAAATGCTAGCATAAACAAGGATTCGAACCCAAAACCTTCAAATCACCAGTCGAATGCTCGGCCACCGTCCCCAATTATTTTACATCTAACAAAATAGAATTTTGCCATAAATAGGAAAAAGCTCTTTTGAGCTATTTAACTAAGCAATACTGATTAAATACAATTTTAAGGCTGTTGGTGGAGGGATGGAATCTACAAACCTACACATTTTGTACATTTTTTATATCAATATCAGCCTTTATATGTATCAAAATACATAGGCCAAAGGATTTTATTCTATTATATCTATAGAAGCATACTCTTTGTGTTCAAATATATTTGTTTTCTTTATACTTGTCAATGTGTTTGTTTTCTTTATACTTGTCAATGTGTTTGTTTTCTTTATACTTGTCAATGTGTTTGTTTTCTTTATAGTTGTCAATGTGTTTGTTTTCTTTATACTTGTCAATGTGTTTGTTTTCTTTATAGTTGTCAATGTGTTTGTTTTCTTTATATTTGTCAATCCATTTTTCTTTATATTTTGTTTATGTATCCTACTCCTAAATTCTCTCTTTAAGACCCTACTTGTATTTGGTTTCTCTATACTTGTCAATGAAAGCTCTCTATGTCTTCAGAATTCTTGTCTATGAAAGATATATGTTTTCTTTATATGTGTCAATATATTAGTAAGTCAAATGATTGTGATTAGAATAGAATACACTATTGCATTGTTTAGTTCCATCCTTTAAAAAAAATTCTATTTTAAACTCCTGGAAATAGTTTTTAATATTGTTGCAAGATTGCTAAATATTTGCATTGATTACGTATTTTGTTGCATGACAATAGCCATGCAAATTTAGTTTTTAAAAGTTTGGGAAATAATCCGGATTTTTAAAAAAACAAAATGTGATAACATTGAACTTTTGACTAATTACTTGTGTATTGTATTTTTTCCAGATAAAAAGTTTATTTAAAGGTGACTCCAACAAAGATATTGGTGTAGTAGAGAGACTGTTATCGGGGTCTGCAGCTGGGGCAATTTCTCAAACTCTGATTTATCCTATGGAGGTAAGAAATCAAAGCTCAGCATTTTAATAGATGAAATATGAATACCCTATATACTCTAGGATAAGTCGCACCCCTAGGTTAGGATTTTTTTCTTATATGTTGTCATTGTATAAGTCGCACCCTGATTTTAATGGGTTACACTGCCTTAACTTCTCAAAAATTGATTTCTTTAAACATATTTTAGAAACTTTCCTTATAAAATAGTTTCAATCATGTATAACGCAAACATAATCAATTAAAGGCAGCGTGTCATTTATTTTTAACAATTGATCAATACAGCCATTAGTCATAAGTTTTAGTAAGGCATCTGTTTCTTCTTCTAAGTCCCTACTCAAGTTCCCATTCCTATAGTCACAAAAATGCCGTCTTAAACTTACGCTTTGTTTTGGCAATAAAAAATCTGTCCAAAAGCTCAAAAGAAAAGTGTGTGGGGGTTGAATATATTTGTCCATTGCAATAGCCTAGTATTTCTACATCATAACAACCACCAATACGGGTGATATTTGCAACTTAATGACAGAGTAATGATGTTTTTTTAACTGTGTCTGGGTATAAGTCGCACCCCTACTTTTGATAAAAATTTGAGTTACAAATTGGGACAAATGTGCGAGTATATACAGTAGGTAAAAATATTTAATGAATCCATAGTACTAACAATTGTGGGTTTGTTCTAGAGATGGGAATTGAACCCATATTTAGAAGTTCCGGTTCGGTGAGACCATAAGTTCGGGTTTGGTTCGGTCGGATTAGTAAAAAAACTAAGTTCGGGTTCAGTTTGACAACTATTGAACTCTTACAATGCGTGCGTTTTAATAAAACAGTTTTTTATATAACAAAACAAAATTTTATTTACTAAAATAAATAAAAAATCTTAGAATAGTAGCCTAGAACTGGATTTAAAATATTGTTTGTCTTCTGTCACATTTCGGGTCATTTCCAAAACTCACAATTAATTATGTATAGGTTGATGCAAATAAAAACGACAATAAGTGTTCTTTCAGGGTGTTCTTGTGTTTAATGAAATACAGAAAGTAGGCAATATGCATTCCTGGTGTAATTGACGTATTTCTGGTGTAAGTGACGTATTTCTGGTGTAAGCGATGTATTTATGGTGTAAGCGACGTATTTCTGGTGTGTAAGCGACGTATTTCTGGTGTAAGGTAGGAATTACTGGTGTAAGCGATGTATTTCTGGTGCAAATGACGTATTTCTGGTGTAAGCGACGTATTTCTGGTGTAAGCGACGTATTTCTGGTGTAAGCGACGTATTTCTGGTGTGTAAGCGACGTATTTCTGGTGTAAGCGACGTATTTCTGGTGTAAGCGACGTATTTCTGGTGTAGGCCTAAGCGACGTGATAGGGATGACAAAAATTTCGCCATTACAAAAAAAAATATAATTTTATTTGAAAATGCTCATTGTTATCGTGATAATGCTCTAAAATGTCATGAAAGACAAGTTTAACTCTTAAAAAGTAAGTAATTTTGTTTTTTTAGCTTTGCGCCGAAAAACTATAAAAAGTTGCACAGGCATTTTTAAAGTGAAACCAAAAAATTTCTTATACTTTCCTTTTAAGAAATGAATATTGTCATAAGTGTAGTATTATTAAGTTGTTTTAACTGAAAATTTGATAGAATGTATTGTTAGTTGCCACAAGTCTGCTGTCCAAATTTGAGCTCGATTGGACCACGGGAAGTGGTAGAAAAATCAAAGCCAATTCTTGCACCATTGTAATCAGACAGACATAAAATGCAACTTAAAATAAAGGGAGTAAAAATAGAAATGTAATTTATTATCAATTGTTAACTTTTCAATTTTCATACTTAAAGGAAATATTATAGTTTTTGAATTATTCAGGGCGAACCCGTACACCAATGCAGAAAAAAAACTGCAATTCTTTTGGCCCTCCCTCCACCTCAACCGTGCACGATTTTCCCATTAAAAATGTTTTCTCTCTCCCCCTTAATACAATTAAATGTACTATCACTTGCTCCTGCCCCTCTACCTGCATCCTACATACCTTGTAGTCTGTTGGACCGTTGGGGCGCCACAGATGACATGTACACCAGCCTCATCCATTCCTCCCGTCTCTCAGCCTTTCTCAATGTGTCGCACAAATTTATTCCTGTCCACTCCCTGATGTTATCCTCCTCTCTACATTACACTATTCGTATCTCCTCCCACCTCAAAATGTTCTTTGTCTCACACTCTTCCAGCTTATCATCTATGACATATAATCTGGATTTTTCGTTTTCACTCACAATAAGGGGGGGCTACCATGATGTCTTGTCAATTTGTGTTGTGTTGTCAAATGTGAGGTTAAAATAAGTTAAATATACACCTCTTAATTCCCCCACCTCTAGTTGCAACGTAACTCATTCACTCAATTTTAGTCACAGCGCCGTCGCTGTAATATTGCAGTTGACATACTTTTAGGCTTATTTTCACTTCGCAAAATACATTGAATTGAATGAAAAAAAGCTCCTCTGTTTCTATACTCAATAATTTCATGACTTAACGAGGTCAAATATTGCAAATAATATTCTAATGTCCCCTAGCACTGTGGTTCACCCTACATCAACTAAAGATGTCACACTGTGGTTCACCCTACATCAACTAAAGATGTCACACTGTGGTTCACCCTACATCAACTAAAGATGTCACACTGTGGTTCACCGTACATCAACTAAAGATGTCACACTGTGGTTCACCCTACATCAACTAAAGATGTCACACTGTGGTTCACCCTACATCAACTAAAGATGTCACACTGTGGTTCACCCTACATCAACTAAAGATGTCACACTGTGGTTCACCCTACATCAACTAAAGATGTCACACTGTGGTTCACCCTACATCAACTAAAGATGTCACACTGTGGTTCACCGTACATCAACTAAAGATGTCACACTGTGGTTCACCGTACATCAACTAAAGATGTAACACTGTGCATTAAAACAATTTTGTTTCATTGTTGTTTGAAAAAACTACAAACCATTTAAATAAATTGATATGAACTTCTATTAACCCTTCTAGCCCCAGATGCATATATTTCCATCAACCTACTTTTTCCTTCTCCTTCCCAAAGGCATATATTTCTTGTGGCCCAGGCGCATATATTTCTTGTGGCCCAGGCGCATATATTTCTTGTGGCCCAGGCGCATATATTTCTTGTGGCCCAGGCGCATATATTTCTTGTGGCCCAGGCGCATATATTTCTTGTGGCCCAGGCGCATATATTTCTTGTGGCCCAGGCGCATAAATTTCTTGTGGCCCAGGCGCATATATTTCTTGTGGCCCAGGCGCATATATTTCTTGTGGCCCAGGCGCATATATTTCTTGTGGCCCAGGCGCATATATTTCTTGTGGCCCAGGCGCATATATTTCTTGTGGCCCAGGCGCATATATTTCTTGTGGCCCAGGCGCATATATTTCTTGTGGCCCAGGCGCATATATTTCTTGTGGCCCAGGCGCATATATTTCTTGTGGCCCAGGCGCATATATTTCTTGTGGCCCAGGCGCATACATTTCTTGTGGCCCAGGCGCATATATTTCTTGTGGCCCAGGCGCATATATTTCTTGTGGCCCAGGCGCATATATTTCTTGTGGCCCAGGCGCATATATTTCTTGTGGCCCAGGCGCATATATTTCTTGTGGCCCAGGCGCATATATTTCCCTTAAGGAAGGGTGTCTATCAAAAGAACAATAATAAGGATACCTTTTACCATAATCTCGGGCAGAATATTTATTTGATAATTGAGTAGTAAAATTTTCTTTTTGCTTTTGATGTTTTATAAAAATTGACCAATTGAGTTTTTTATGTGAATTTGAAAGTGGTTGTAATGGCGATACTGATTTACATTCCGATACTATGGACATGGGTGTTTATGAAACTATTTCTTATAAAATCAAATTATTTTGGGATTATTTCAGAACCCTATTGATGTTTCAGGCACTCTAAAATAAAGTTTGGGCCGTGTAATTAGTAAATTAAAAGCCGGTAATGGATGCAGAGCAAGAAAGTAGGTTGGGGCAAGAAGAGTTTTATGAAACCTTTCAAGTTTGATTTATCACAAAAATATCAGCTGTAAAAAAAACAATTATACTTTTTATATTTGATAAGTTTATATTGTTTGAAAATAAATGTCTAATTAAAAAAAGAAAAGACAACTGTTACATTATTTACTGGTTGATAATGACATTTTGTCTACCAAACATTACTTGCATCAATGAATTCAAATGCAAACATTATTTTTGTTTGTTGGTGTTTCAATAAATTTTATATTTGTTTCAGGCATTTTTCTTTCTGGTCAATATCAGGATCTAGATAGAACATTTTAAATAGTACTAATAGTCACATTTTCATTCCAACATAAAGGTTTTAAAAACAAGATTGGCTCTAAGGAAAACTGGCCAGTACAATGGGATATTTGACTGTGCAAGAAAAGTTGCCAAGCATGAAGGCTTTGGAAGTTTTTACAGAGGTTACATTCCTAACTTGCTAGGAATTATACCCTATGCTGGCATAGATTTGGCTGTTTATGAGGTAAGTTACTTGAGGTTTTTTATTCTCAAAGAAGACTTCCTTGTTGAACTAACAGATTTCTTTGAATGTTTATAATCTTTATTCTCAGACCTTAAAGAAACTGTAATAGATTTGTTTGAATGTCTGTAATCTTTATTTTCAGACCTTAAAGAAACTGTAATAGATTTGTTTGAATGTCTGTAATCTTTATTATCAGACCTTAAAGAAACTGTAATAGATTTGTTTGAATGTCTGTAATCTTTATTCTCAGACCTTAAAGAAACTGTAATAGATTTGTTTGAATGTCTGTAATCTTTATTCTCAGACCTTAAAGAAACTGTAATAGATTTGTTTGAATGTCTGTAATCTTCATTTTCAGACCTTAAAGAAACTGTAATAGATTTGTTTGAATGTCTGTTATCTTTATTCTCAGACCTTAAAGAAACTGTAATAGATTTGTTTGAATGTCTGTAATCTTTATTCTCAGACCTTAAACAGGGTTCCCACGCTACCGGGAAAGTCGGGAATTGGACAGGAATTTAGTAAATAAATTCCCGGCCGTAATAAACGGGATTTAGAAAGGAAAAAGGGCTAGACAGACAGGAAAAAAAAGACAATTAAAACCCCAAAACAAAAACGTCACGGATGGATATTTTCGTTGCCGCACCTATTTAAGCATTTTTTTTAACCTTAGCGCGTTTTTTTTTGTTTTTTACACATGCGCACTGGGAATTTAAAAAGCGAGGGCGGAGGATTAGTTTTTGTGATCATACATTTAAACCTTTAAGTTTTAAGCAATCTCGCCACTTTAATTACCTACTAATTATTTTCTGATTTGCCTTGGCTGATTAACTTTAAGGTAAGTAACCTTTTTTTGTTATATTTTTGTTTAGAAATGCGTATTATTATTGCTGATAGATAAGTGTCCACTGTTCTAAAAATACAAGATCAAGGTTAAATGTCAAGTCAATATAATCAATTTCAATGGCGGCGATGCTGCTTGTTTGCTGCTTATTAGCTGATTTTAAATACGGCCCACCCATTTTGATTAATTGACCATTTAGGCCTACGAAGTCATTTTTCTTTGAGTCATAGTAGTAGATCTAAGCTCAAACTTTGCATATTATTAAAAGTATTCCTTTATATGAATACCGTACTTGACTTTAGATTTGGATTTGGTGTAGGCCTAATTAACTAGGCATAGGCTACTGCGAAATTAGCATTTGACCTAGTTTCGTTTTTTCACAAAAGTGTAATATTTGTTAATGAAATTAAGCTTTTATTCATCTTGTAACATGATTTTAATATCATTTAAAAACAAATTCATTGAATCTTTCGCACACAGTATTGTTTATTTTTTTTAAATAGTACTGTTGTCTAAATATTAGGCTAAGGCTCTAATAAAATTAACGAAAATCGCCTAGTAACCGCCTGGTACAGTAGTAGCTATCGAATAGGCCTAACTATGTCGCTATGTCAATCTCCGATGTTTGCGTCACGATTTTGTTGCTAAAAACTATGCCGTGCCGACTTTCTTAAACAGTAAAGTTGTTTTGTTGTGGTGCATTTCAAAATTATTTTTTTGGTGTGTAGGGCCTATAGTTTGATCGGGTTTCAAAATTTCATAAACATATTTTGACTAGTCTAGTTTGTTAATAATTTTTATGTAGGCCTATCGCACCGGTACCGCGTCACACATTTTCTTTGAATTTCATGAAGTCATTAATTCTGCATATCTTACAAATAAAATGTTCATGATTTCAAACTCTTTCATGATATAAATAAATTGTTTAATTATTAAATTAAATTGTAAATTTCGAATAAAAAAAAACATTTTAACATTGAAAATAATATAAAATTAAAAGGTCCTGGTAGTAAGGCAAGGGAGGTAACAATTATAATTCTGATTCACCATGAAAATTATATAGTTAGGGTTCTTGCTGATAGTAATACATGATTTTTTTTTAAATATATATATATAATCTATATTTTTTACAATTATGAAAGTTTAATGTAGTTTATTCTATCTTGTCTTCCTTAGACATGTTAATTAACTTGACTTAAAAGTAACAATGCCATTAAAATCTAATAATATAGTCCCTTTGTATAACTTTCCCAGACAGAATGCCAAACTGTACCTTTCAAGATGCATGGTTAACCCATGAAGAATTCAAAGATTGGATTGCAAGGGACAAATCTTGTCATTCAGCATTTTGTAAAGTGTGCTTCAAGTCCTTTGACATCAAGTCTATGGGCAGAACTGCAGTAGCTTCCCATATGAAGGGTAAAAAACATAAAGAAAAGTTGCATCATCTAAATCTGTCATCTACTTTAACAACGTTTATACACACAAAGAATCGTCCATCAAGCTCTTTACAAAATGCTAAAGGTTCAACTGATGTACCAGTATCTGATCCAGCCACAACTGATGGGGCTTCTACATCTCAGTCATCTTTGATTGGATTTTCATCGTCTAACACAGCTACAACTGATGGGGCTTCTTCCTTAGTTCAGCCAAGTGTAACTAAGTTTGTTTCCAAAAATGACACCTTGAATGCTGAGATTCTATGGGCACTGAAATGTGTGCAATCAAATTACTCATTCTCATCGCAAGCAGACATTATACCTATATTTCAAAGAATGTTTCCTGATAATCCAATTGCAAGAAGTATGACCCTTGGAGAAACCAAAATGATGTACCTTTCAACTTTTGGTATTGCGCCATATTTCACATCCTTATTGGAAAGAATAACACATGAACAACAATTTGTATTATTGTTTGATGAAAGTTTGAACACAGATCTACAAAAGAAACAACTTGATTTACACATTAGATTATGGGATTACAATGAAGTAAAAACCAGATACTATACATCAGATTTTATTGGCCATTCTTGTGCATCTGATGTCTTAGATTCATTTGAGGCAAAAGTAGAACAAACAATAGGCCTCAAAAACCTTGTCCAGATCTCAATGGACGGACCCAATGTTAACTGGGCTATTTTTAAAAAAATGCAACAGAAAATAGACACAAATTATAAAAATGGACTTATTGACATTGGATCATGTAGCCTTCATACAATGCATAATAGTTTCAAGGCTGCAGTAGACTCTACCAAATGGGGAGTGTCACAGATATTATCTGCACTCCATACTCTCTTTAAAGATACACCGGCTCGCAGGGAAGATTATGAAAAAGTTACAGGTCAATGCCTTTACTCCCTCAATCATTGTAGCCATCGTTGGGTTGAAAATGCACGAGTTTGCCAGAGGGCTTTAGAAATATTTCCACACATCAAGGAATATGTCAGTAAGGTCGACACAAAAGAAATACCGAATCCTGCCACAAAATCTTTTGAACTTGTAAGGGAATGGACCAGAAACCCCTTGTCCACATCAATATTAGCTTTCATCATAAGCATTGCTAAACCAATGGAGGTATTCCTGTCTGACTACCAGACAGACAAACCTGTTTTGCCTTTTATGTCCAAAGACTTAGAAAAATTGATTAGGAATGTTATGGCTAGAATAGTAAAGGAGTCCATCCTAGAAACTGCTACTAATGTTGAAAAGCTTTTAAAAATAAACTTTAAATCAGCAGATATTCAAAAATCATACATTGACATAGACATTGGGTTTGTTGCCAATAAAGAGTTAAAGGATGCCAAGAACAAGAAACGGATCACTGATAGAGCACTACTCAGAATGGAGTGCAAGGAAATGATTATATTTCTTTTAGACAGATTAACATCTAAAACCCCTCTGAATTATACCTTGTTTACAAATATGAAGTGTTTGGACCCAGAAGAAATAAGAAATGGTAACATTGACATGAATGTCAAAAGATTTAGAAAAATTCTTGACATCTTACAGTCCCTCAACAGAGTTGAGCTGCAGGACTGTGATCAAATTCTGGCACAGTACAGAGACTTTGTGTCTTCATTTAAACATTCCATTGAGTTGACTACATTTAGTAGATCTGCCAACAGAGTGGACACTTTGTATCACTCTGCTCTGAGTGCCAACCTCAGCTACAATAAACTTTGGACCATCATAAAATTACTGATGCTTTTGTCTCATGGGCTACTGTCGAAAGGGGTTTCAATGTGAACAAAGAAACAACACAAACAAACCTGAGTGAACACAGTTTAGTAGCCAAGAGGGTTATTAAAGATCACATTCACAATGTTGGCGGAATTTCAAATATAACTTTAACAAAAGAGATGATGGCTGCAGCACAGAGAGGCAGAATGGAATATCATACTTATTTAGATAATAAGAAAAAAAAAGAGGAGGTGCTCAAACAATCTTCAAAAAGAAAATTAGCAGAGAATGAAATTAAAGAACTGAAAGCCAAGAGGCAAAGGCTCGAAAAAGAGGTATCTTTTCTCACTGCTGATGCTGACAAAACATCAGAAACTGCAGAGCTCTTACACAGTCTCCCTCATGTATCCAAGGCTAATGCATTAAGAAAGAAAGCAAAACAAAAAAATGAAGTTTTGAGAGAATTGTCTATTGTGATTGAAGAAAAAATGAAATTGTTAAAAAATTTATAAAAAAACATTATTATTGCTACATATATTATGATTTTATTGAATTTTTTAATAATGTGAAAATTCAGTATTGTCACTAACCTATATGTTGTGTCACCCTTTATGTAAGTAGCATTACATGAGTATATTTGACTTACCTTATTTTATATATTAATGTGTTGCGATAGCCATAAATTTTGCTCTTATAGCCAGGAAATAGTTGGGAAATAGTCAGGATTTTTTTTTCAGAAAAAGAGTGGGAACCCTGCTTAAAGAAACTGTAATAGATTTGTTTGAATGTCTGTAATCTTAATTTTCAGACCTTAAAGAAACTGTAATAGATTTGTTTGAATGTCTGTAATCTTCATTTTTAGACCTTAAAGAAACTGTAATAGATTTGTTTGAATGTCTGTAATCTTTATTCTCAGACCTTAAAGAAACTGTAATTGATTTGTTTGAATCAGGGCTGTGGAGTCGAGGAGTCGGAGGAAATTTGGGTACCTGGAGTCGGCAAATAATGCTCCGACTCCGACTCCTACTAAATTAGATTGGAAAAAGACAGGGCTTCATTTATTTTAAACAACTGATCAATAGGCCTACTGAAATTAGTGAAATGAGAAAGTAAAATATCTGTTTCTTTTTCTGAGTCCCCATCCCTATTCCAGATCCTATCCCTATTGTCATACTATAGCGGGTCGACACACAAAAAAAGTCTTTTGAACTCTTTGAAATGCGTCATTAGACTGAACGTCATATAGACTGCTCTGCGCTCGTATTGAAGACACTATACAAGTGCCCAAATTACTAATTACCGTTAACATTGTTTGTAATGATTTCAAATGCTAGGACATGGCAAGCGCGGTTTTCTCGGAATGCTAAACACTGCCTTAGTAGGCTATAGGCCTAGGCCATAAGGCCTAAATAAAACGCATCTTAAGCAACTAGTGTACAAGCATACCTTAATGAAAAGCCTAGAGAGGCTTTTACACATTTACGATTCTTTCCATAATGTAATTAGCGTTCAATAGGCCAACAAAAAAATGCCGCCTTTACGACTTATAAATGACTTACGCACACAACGCACAATTAGGAGCGGCAATCAGTGGCGTTTTTAGGCATGTTCCACATGTTCTATTGGAACAGGGGCCCCTACACAAAAGGGGCCCCCACACATCCCAAAAAGAAATGTTTGAATGATATCCCCATACTTCGTTGAAAATGTAAAATAAAATGAATTTATTCCCATACAATTTAAAGCGCTCCAGTTCAACCAAGCTACGTGCAACATAAAATGTATGATTTTACAGAATGTAATATGAATTAACTTAATTAACGGTCTTTTTCTGAGGTAGGCCCTATGTGGAAGGCAGGGCGAGACCACGAGGGGCCCCACATAAATTTGGGAACAGGGCCCCTACATTAATTTAGGAACAGGGCCCCCCACAATCCTAAATACGGCCCTGGTGGCAATATTTATACTTTTCATAGTGTTGCGTTCTGCTTAGGGATATTAATTAAACGAAAACCGGAATACCGGATTTCGGTTTTGAAACCGAAAACCGGTTTTGATTTTCAAAACACCGCACTGTGCTTTATTATTAACGGCACTTTTAAATACATATTCTTTTGATTCCCTTTCAACACATTATTTTACAAGTTATATATATATATGCCACTTCATATGCTTCTTAATATTATGGTCAATGATAATCGGTAATTTGATTATCACTATTGAAAAATTGAAAGCTATTATCAGTTTTAATCAATTAGCCCATATTTTTTTAGTTCCAAAGAATTTTATGGTAAAGAGTACAAAATCATATTGTATTCACACAAATCAACCCCTTGAATGCCCTGCAAACACTAATTAAGTTTGAAGTATTTTTCAAATAAAACTACAAAATTACGCACATTTGGCTGTTCCGGCATGTGACTTGTGACATTGCGCGGGGGGTGGGGGGAGAAGGAAATCGAAATCCGATTTTCAACCGGTTATGTAGAACCGATAACAGGTTTTAACATCCCTAGTTCTGCTGTTACAGGGCACGCCTCTCACGGGTAAGGGATTAACCATTTGTCCCTTGGAGTCGCCGATCGTGACCTCTACTGATCAGGCCCCACGAGAGGGGGGTACAGACGGTATGCCGTACCGGGGCCCTCAAGAGTTTAGGGGGCCCATGAATATTTAAAATTAAATACAGTAGACTGTTGGCTTTCCAGCCAGAAGTCCTGTGGTAATGACATGTAGATGTATGTTGCCTTTCTTTCCTTCAAGGAATGTACAAAATACATTCGCATATTAATACAGAGGAGTCGGAGTCGGAAGCAAAAAAAATGAGTCGGAGTCGGAATATTTATCTACCGACTCCGCAGCCCTGGTTTGAATGTCTGTAATCTTTATTCTCGGACCTTAAAGAAACTGTAATAGATTTGTTTGAATGTCTGTAATCTTTATTCTCGGACCTTAAAGAAACTGTAATAGATTTGTTTGAATGTCTGTAATCTTTATTCTCAGACCTTAAAGAAACTGTAATTGATTTGTTTGAATGTCTGTAATCTTTTTTCTCAGACCTTAAAGAAACTGTAATAGATTTGTTTGAATGTCTGTAATCTTTATTCTCAGACCTTAAAGAAACTGTAATTGATTTGTTTGAATGTCTGTAATCTTTATTCTCAGACCTTAAAGAAACTGTAATAGATTTGTTTGAATGTCTGTAATCTTTATTCTCAGACCTTAAAGAAACTGTACATATCAAAAAACAAAGGCCAAGATCCAGGAATCTTTGCTTTGTTAGCCTGTGGAACAATCAGCAGTACTTGTGGTCAACTAGCCAGTTATCCACTGGCATTAGTTAGAACCAGATTACAAGCTCAGGGTAAGTGGCCAATATCAAACATAATCTATTTAGTTTAAATTTATCAATTTGCATGTTTATGTATACTATTAACAAGTAAATTAGTATATCAGACAGAATGAAGTTGAAAAAAGGTCTATATAATTTGATGCTTCATATCCTGAACTGTTGTTCTTGACTTGCTGGACTAAAACCAAAGTATAGAAAGTTATATATTGAAATCTATTAAATTTTATCCTTACTTATGGCCATTTATTTTAAGGTTTTGAATTGCAGCTTTTTAAAAATTAACTTTTTACATTAACAATTGTTATTAGCTGAGGTCAACAATTTGAAGTGTTGATATTGGAGAATAACAATTTTTGTGTAAGATGTAAATGTTTCCTAGGTTTTATTGAAAATAGACACATTCTGCTTTAATTTTGAAATGTTTCAGCTCAGAATTAGGGCTAAATGTGTAAAATGGTTTATTAAAGTGCTAGTTGAGTTGGTAGAGAATGTGGCAGAAGTTAAAGTGTGTGTATATACAACTACAATACAATTAATAATGGTTTTGATTTACACTAACAATTGTAGTTAAGTTGCACTATTGGATCAGTAAGGTACATTTTACTATGAAAATACATTTTAAGATGTCAATATATTAATAATTTTTGGATGTTTGCCTCAAACTTTTCCTGTATCAAAACTGAACTCATGAAATAATGTATTTTTTTTAAACAGCCTCATTTAAACAATATATTTACCATATATATCTAATATATATTCTCTTCATTGTCACACTAGTGGATAGGTCGCACCTTTAGTTTAGGATCATTTTTCTTATTTGTTTCATTGGTTGCACCCTGACTATTAGTAGGGGTTACACAGCCATTTTTAATATAAATAAAGAAGACTTTTGAAGTGCGCACTTTCAATCGGCGGAGCCATCATGGATACAAGTGCCCTAATTACCATTTCTGTTGTTTGTAATTATTTCAAACGCAAAAAAAATCATAAGCAGTGAGTGCTGGCTTTTTATCTCTCTCTCTTCGGGTTGACAATCTGTTGTTTTTTTTTTCAACTCTTACATACAATTGATGTAAAATGAATCACACTAATGACATTTCATGCATTATTTCTGTATAGGCAGGGTTTCTCTGAAATGTCTGTCAATTGGTCAATCATAGTTATAGTGCAGTTTTCTCGGAATGCTAAACATTGCCTTAGTAATAGTAGGCTATAGCCTATAGGTTGTAGGTCTTAAATAAAATGCATCTTAATCATATACAACCTTATGCCTATATATAGTTCTAGATAGGCTTTTACACATTTACAATTCTCCCCATATTGTAATCAATAAAAAAAATGCTGCCTAAGGCTTACACTACATTTTGGCATTAAAAAATCAGTCTTAAAAATTTCAAAAGAAAAAGGTGTGGAGGTCTGAAACAATATTCAGATGTAGGCCTCTGCAATAGCCTAGTAATTCAATATCATTGCAACCCCCAATACGGGTGATAGTTCCAACTTAATGACATAGTAGGGATGTTTTGTGAACTTGTATTAACTGTGTCAAGTGTATAGGTCGCACCCCTAATTTTAATTAAAATCTAAGGTTTAAAAAGTGCGAGTATATACCGTAGACACTTTTGTGATGTAGTTTTTTAAAGAAAATAATTACAGCTTGTTTCTTTTTTTTTTTTTTTTTAGCTCAATCTGGATCTTCCAAGAAAGACACAATGTCTGGTCAGTTCAAATATATACTGAAGCATGATGGTCCTAGAGGCTTGTATCGTGGTATAGCACCCAATTTTCTGAAAGTTGCCCCAGCAGTTAGTATAAGTTATGTTGTGTATGAGCAAGTTCGTACCATGATGGGAATAAAAAATTCTTAGCTCCCAGAAGTTAAAATTTATAGATTGAAATTTTTGTTTTATATCCTTCAAACTTTTGCTTGGTGTAAAGAACAATATGCATATTTTATAATCTGTAGTTGTATACAAAATGTACTTTGATTCAGCTGTGGTATAATGTATAAATAATTTCATGTTGATCTTTGAAAGAATATTTTCTGTCATGTACAAAGCACAAAGACAAGATTGAAGAACTGTTCATTTGGTGGATAAATACATTTCGCTAGGGTTAATTCCCTTTACTTTCTATTTATCTCCTGCTGTGACAGCTGAGCAAAGTTCTTCCATGAACACATTCAAGATGGTTTCAAGATTTCAATGAATTACAATTGAACCATTGGTTTTGTGTATTCTGATAACAAAGTAAATTGGAAATATTTATTAATCCTGTTTTTAAGACCCTGAAATTGTCAAATGGCTTTTGCACAAAATTATTGTAAACATTTTGAGTCCTAACCCTAACAATTATATAACTTTTAAATCACAAGGAATTATAGAGCATTTGTATCATTTTAATGTGTTAATATCCATTATTGTTTTTATACATTTTTAATTGAAGCTTAAAAAAAATGAATGATTAGAACTAATGTAAATTTGATCATACAAGTATCACTTAGCTAAACATGAAAGAAGTATTTTGTTAGCTTGTAATAGCCAGTGTTTGTAGTGCTCACTATTACAGAAGTTTTAATTAAAAGGACTATATCTGTCTACGTTTCTTCTTATGAGAAATTTTTTTGCTTTTTTTTTAGTAATGCTGCAGTTTTTACTTTGACCAACTCATGGATAGTTTACTAACATTTAGATGGTTGTGTTTTTATAAATTTGGCTTCTGATATATTCTCATAGAAACAAAGCAGAGTATTGGGACAAGTAACTTTTGTTAGTGTATTGACATTGTTTGTCTAAAAGTAGATTCAGTAGGAATAGTTACAGGAAATTGTTTACAAATAATTTCAAAGCGACCATTGATTAATTAAAAAGTTTTATTTTTTAATGTTTGTTCAGACAAAGCAAGGAATTTTTGTTTTTTAGTTTTCATTTGTAGAGCTTAATTCATTTTTTACCAATAATGTTTTGTTCTATTGTACTAATATTATATTGTACTAATAACATTGTGCTGAACAAGTTGAAATTTTCTTACTTACCCATTCAGCATGAACTGAATTTTCTTTGTCTTTCTTCATACAATGTTTCCTCACTTTTTTAATATATTATGTGTCCTAATGTAACATTTTCATTACATGGGATGATATGGTGGACATTGTTTCTTTGTACTTTTTTTCCCTTTAAATACAGGTTTTTTCTGTCTATTAAATGCACTTTGATAAAATACACAAATGTTCTTGTGAGTGTATGAAGAATAAATGGATTGGAAGAGTTATTGTACATGTTTATTTCATTCTGTCATATTTTGCCATGTGAGACTGTTCCACTAGATCTGTTTAGGAAATATACTGTAATATCTGTCGTCTAAATTTGATTTATTGGAACATATCACTAAATGACTGTTTCCTTATAAAAAATAAATAACAGAACTCATCTTTATTTATTTATTCTTTATTTTTGTTGATTTCTTGTTTTGAATATAAAAATTAGCATATTGTAACAATGTATACTTAGAAATATTTTTTATGATGACATTTATTTGCTCAAACGGATCTCATTCTTGTAAAAAACTTTAGCTATAATAAATATATTTTTTTTTTTGGTTTGGACCAAACCAAGATAAAATAGAAATGTTTTTGGATAGAATAGAATATCATAATGTTAGATTATTATTGAATACAATCAGCTATATAATATCATAATGTTAGGTTATTATTGAATACAATCAGCTATATAATATCATACCGGGTAATGTTAGGTTATTATTGAATACAATCAGCAATATCATATCATAATGTTAGGTTATTATTGAATACAATCAGCAATAGAATATCATAATGTTAGGTCATTATTGAATACAATCAGCTAAGAATTCAAAGACTTTATAATGTAAACTGATTTCAGTTTTTATGCTGTATATTGTATGGGATATTTATGTAATGGCAACTTAGTTTTTAGCTTTTAGAACTGAAACAAAAACAGATAGGACTTATACAGTTGTTAAGACACAGTATAAGTTTTAACATTGAATATTTCTTTATTGAATACATCCAAATCTTTCTTAGATAGACAAACTTTGATATACCGATACATGTAGCAATGAGCAAGTAGCAAGTCTATATCTTCTTGTTACAAAGTGTTAAAATAGCTTTGTTATATACATATAGAGTGTACATTTGTTACCCAATAGAGAGATTTGATATAAATTGCTAGCTCACAAATTGTCTTTCTATATAACCTTATTTCAACATACAGATTGTAGTCTTTTTGCGGATTATTTAAACAATTGAATTGATCATTTAGACTTCGACCGATTTTCTATTTAGCTGTTACAGTTATGATATGCAGACAAAAATGTTATTAGCTTACATTGTTATACTAAACACCTCGAACTTGAAAAGACACATAAGTTTAAATGAGTTACAGTACTTAATTACTTGTCAGTTAATTGGTTATAGTTATATAGATTAAGTAACAGCATTTAAAATGGAGTGGTTCAAAGTTTATAAATATAAACCATACAGTAGGTATCCCAAACTAAAATTTCAAATTAGAGATAGCTCATTTTTGTTAGCTGTATCAATTAAAGCTTAAAAAAACATGAAGAACACTCTTTATTTCATTAAAATTGGTCAATAAATAAATTTTTTATAGCATGCCAAAGTTTGACAAAATGTTAAAAATTGTGTACAACCGCCGAAATGATCAGCGGAGCCATGTTCAGACAGACAAAACTTCGACAATTTATGGAATATTCTCATTCTGTTATCATTTTATTGGTGTCAACAAAAATACAAAGCATAAATACAATTACAAGGTGCTGCAATCTCAAATTCAAGAATTATACTGTGTTAAAATTAGAAAAAATCACCATGGTGACATAGCCTTAAAAAATGGAATAGAGCAAAATGGCAATTTCAAGGTTACATAACTGTCCAAAATAAATCCACACAAGGCCAATTTCTTATAAACTTGGTAACAGTAGCCCATAGACTACACCCATTTTTTTTCTAAGCAAAAATAACAATATTACAGTATGTACAAGCAGCCAAAGTTGGTGCCGGGGCCAATTTTGCACTTTGGCGGAAAAAATGAAGAAATTGTGTGCGACCCACGCAATTTTATCAATAAAATTTCTCAAAATTGGAGTAAATTAATGAAAATTGCCATGTGTATGTAATTTTTAGCCAGGAACACAATTTTGCAGTCCTTTTTGTGATAGCATGAAGAATTTCAAAGATAATGTGAGACATTTAAACAGCTGATTCAGAAATAATGACCCCCTTTTTTTTCAGTCATAAAAATTCGATTGAAATTGAGAAAAAATACCTTTACTTTACTACATTGAATATAATATTACACTCTGTTGTTATTTTTGTCACAATATGAAGCATTAAACAGTTTATCAGACACATTATACTTATACTGTTATGTGGTATTTAAAATTCTGAAGACACAAATAAAAATGACACAATACATGTAGATTATACTGATTATCGTAGAAGTTTTTCTTTCATGTACTAGTACTACATCATAATATAAATCAGATTTACAAGCAACAACTGAACAGATTTACACCATGTGAGGTTTATTTGAGGCGAGCTCTCTTACTTGTTGGTTCATCATAAGGAATATCTTCTCCATACAGATTAACATCTAGCTGTCATATCATTAGGTAATAGTAATAGATTGCTGCCATTGATTTGTTTTATTACATGGACCAGCTATAGATATCTGCATTATATAGACTCATTACATAGACCAGCTTTAGATGTCTGAATTATTTGGACTAATTACATAGACAAGCTACAGATGTCTGAATTATATGGACTCATTTAAACTCATTACATAGACCAGCTATAAATGTCTGAATTATTTGGACTAATTACATAGACCAGCTACAGATGTCTGAATTATATGGACTCATTACATTATCATCATCATCATCTGTCCTTTGGGTTCCTTGTGGAACATAGGGCCTCTGTCAAAGCACGCCACTCTTCACGGTCTCTTGCTAGTCGCTTCAATTCTTCCCAGCTCTTTCCAGTTCTTTCAGTTTCATCCAGTATGCTTCGTCTCCATGTTCGCTTGGGTCTCCCTCTGTGCCGTTTACCCTGGGGATTCCACTCTAAGGCCTGTCTAGCTCTGTTGTTGTTATCTTTCCTGAGGGTGTGTCCAATCCATCTCCACTTCCTTTCCATGATTTGTTGTTCTACTGTTCTTTGTCCACACCTCTCCCACAGCTTGGAGTTTTCTACCTTGTCGAACCATTTTATTTTGAGTATATTTCTTAGGCATCTGTTAATAAAGGTCTGGAGTCTATTTTTAGTTTTCTCTGTCGTTCGCCATGTTTCAGACCCATAAAGTAGGACCGTTTTAATGTTTGTGTTAAAGATCCTTACTTTAGTTTTGACAGAGATGTATGTAGATCTCCAGACCCGTTTCAAATTGGCAAAGGCTTGTCGCGCCAGGTTTATTCGACGTTCGATGTCCTCGTCTGCTCCTCCTGATGCACTGACCACACTTCCAAGGTATACAAAGTGATTCACTTGGTCTAAGCTTTGGTTTTCTACTTGTATGTCGCCATCTTGTTGGTGGTTTATTTTCAACACTTTGGTTTTTTGATGGTTTATACTGAGTCCTACTCTTTTTCCGGTCTCACTCAAAGCTGTGGTCTTCTCTTGCATATCCTGTAATCTGTGGGACAGAATGGCCAGGTCATCTGCAAACTCTAAGTCTTCAAGTTTTTGCATTAGGGTCCATTGTATTCCTTTTCCTGAGTTAGCATAAGCTTCTTTTGTGACCCAGTCTAGTACTAGAAGGAACAGAAGTGGTGAAAAGAGACATCCTTGCTTGACTCCAGTTGTGACATGGAATTCATCTGACATCTTACCATTATGTACTATTTGGCAGGTAAAGTTTTCATAGAGACTTTTGATGATGGCTATTATTTTATTAGGTATTCCATAGTGCCTCATGATTGACCATATTGTCTCTCTATTAATGCTATCAAAAGCCTTTTCGAAGTCCACAAATGTGGCATAGAGTGGAGATTGCCATTCAATAGATTGTTCTATAATGATCCGGAGTGTTGCTATCTGGTCAATGCATGATCTTCCTCTTCTGAACCCAGCCTGTTCTTCTCTTAGGAGATCATCGCAGGCTTCTTTAATTCTGTTGAGTATTGTTCTGCTGAAGACCTTGCTTGGTACTGAGAGTAGAGTAATTCCTCGCCATTTATCACATCTTGACAGGTCCCCATTCTTTGGAATTTTAATCAGTAGGACTTTTTCCATTCTGCAGGAGGGGTTTCGGTTGACCAAATTTTATTAAAGATATTGTGGAGTTGGTTAACAATTTCAGCTCCTCCTCCTTCTAGACCAGCTATAAATGTCTGAATTATATGGACTCATTACATAGACCAGCTATAGATGTCTGAATTATATGGACTCATTACATGGACCAGCTATAGATGTCTGAATTATATGGATTCATTATATGGATTCATTACATGGACCAGCTTTAGATGTCTGAATTATATGGACTAATTACATAGACCAGCTACAGATGTCTGAATTATATGGACTAATTACATGGACCAGCTATAGATGTCTGAATTATATGGACTCATTACATAGACCAGCTATAGATGTCTGAATTATATGGACTCATTACATAGACCAGCTATAGATGTCTGAATTATATGGACTCATTACAAAGACGAGCTTTTTATCATGATGTCTGGAATGCCGTTTTAATTTATAGATTGATACTACTACTACTGATAGCTTAGATGATTTCGCATTAGAAGGAGAAACTGTATAAACGTTAAGCACTTCATTTTCTGTTGGTACCTGGTATGTCAGGGGAAGTTGAGGGGGGGGGGGTCAATTAAGTATTTCCTCGGTGTTCGACCCATTGATCTCTAACCTATCACGTTCGCTCATAGTTATAGTTTGGCCATACCTGTCACTGGTTTGTTGGAATTTAATTTTTACCTCATTGGTTACCCATTTTTTTAAAGACATATCCATGTCAGACCAATTTGTTCTATAGGGTCTGTGACTCAGCGTTCACAAGTTTCCTTAGCCACGATATACTAGTGTAAGCTTTTAGTTTTGTTTGTTCTATAGGGTCTGTGACTCAGCGTTCACAAGTTTCCTTAGCCACGATATACTAGTGTAAGCTTTTAGTTTTGTTTGTTAACGTTGCAACCAAAAGCTGTAGGTCTGAAGCTACCACCAAAGACTTCTTCTACATTAAAGAGAAACTATATTTTATATCTGGTTTTCTTATTATCGGGAAGTCCAGGTGGTTAGGTCTATCTGGATGGCTTTGGAGAGGGGGGGGGGAATTGCTCAACAATTAAAAACACGCATGTCAGCATGGAGTTCACACGGAGTTAACCATTTCCATTCATGCTTCCTTTCTATTCTAGTCCTACCAATGATGTCCTCTCTGTATTGTCCTCTCCAACTTTGGCATTCATGTCACTGTTACTATTATCATGATTCTTTTGGTTGTGTGATCATTTACATTTGAAGCCTCTAGTGACACACACACGCCATCTTATCTTCCTCTGTTGCTGCATTTGTTGGAGCATAACATTGGATGATGTTATTTCTTCCCTTTTACATTGAATCTTGGAAAAGCTGATTGCCACGCTATGAGGGCCATTATTACTTCTGCTACAACATGTGAGTGGTCGTAGTTTAGATTAGAGATGGGAATCGAACCGAACCCGAACCGAACACACCGAACTCGAACTGTGGTTTCCAGCGAACCGAACCGAACCCGAACTCTGCCGGTGACCGAACCGAACCGAACCTGAACTTTAAAGTTTCTGACTCCGAACCGAACGAACTTATATAAAAGTAACAGAAACAAAAATATTTTAATCTGGTCACTAGCAAGCATTCGCCAGTAATGATAACATTTGTTTTGATAGTAATAAAAAAATTAGTAATTTTGTATAACCATCCCTCCCCCAGCATGTACGTAGAAATGGGCGGCGAAAAAGAAACATTGCTTAAACAAACATCGAGCGACCGTCAACGTAAGTGACTTAGATAAATGTATCACAAAAGCATGATTGCACTCCCCGCCTCTGCGACGTCATACTGCTTTTATCTTCTCTCCTGTCTTCACCCCGCTTCCTAGCCGCCTTTCCCCCACCAAAAATAATTAGCGTGTTTATTCTAATAACAATCAGTGATAACACGCCTTGACTTTTTTCCCAAGAGCTTGTTTTTGTTCATTCCAAACTTAGAATATTGGCTTTTATTTTTGAGAACCTAGGCATTTTACCTTGTTTTGTTTTTTTCTAAGAAAACATTAATATATTTGTATGTATATTATTGGCCAAATGTATTTTGCGAAGCGAAAAGAAGCCTAGAAGTATGTCAACTGCATTACTACAGCAACGGCGCTGTGACTAAAATTGAGTGAATGAGTTACGTTGCAACTAGAGGTGGGGGGGATGAAGAGGTGTATATTTAACCTCACATTGGAAAACACAAGATAAATTGACTAGACGCCATGGTAAACACTCCGGCCGCTTATTGTTAGTAAAAACAAAAATCCAGATTATATGTTATAGATGATAAACTAGCAGAGTGTGAGACAAAGAACATTGCGGGGTGGGGGGGGGGGGGACAAATTGTGTAATGTAGAGGGGGTAGGGGCAAGTGATAGCAAATTTAATGGTATAAAGGGGGAGGGAGATAACATTTTAATGGGAAAATCTTGCACGTTTTGGGTAGGAGGGGGACAATAAAAAAGCAGGCTTTTTCTAAACATATTAAATACTAATATTTCTTTTAAGTATGAAAATTGAAACGTAAACAATTGATAATAATATTACATTTCTAATATACTTTTTTTAAAATCCTTGTTTTTGAAAAAAAAAAGAAAGAAAAAAAAAGGGGAGGGGCGGGCAAACAATAGTTACAGAGACTATTTTGTTATAATTTGGCATTTCATGTTACTTTTTAAGAGCTCAACTTGTCTTTTATGACATTTTAGAGCTTTATCACTGATAACAATGAGCATTTTCAAATCAATTTATTTTTTCTGTAATGGCAAAATTTTTAAAATTTCTATCACGTTGCTTACCTACACCAGAAATACGTCGCTTACACCAGAAATACGTCGCTTACACCAGAAATACGTCGCTTACACCAGAAATATGTCGCTTACACAAGAAATACGTAGGCCTATACTAATTATATTAGAGACCGACCGAACTTCGGTTTCGGTTTCTGCTTCGATGCCGAAAGTAGGCCAATGGCCTCTTTCGGTGTGGTTTCGGTTTCGGCCGAAGCTAAAAAGTTAGCTTTCAGTTTGTTTTCGGTTTTGGCCGAAAGTGATATTGACTTTTGGTCATCAGCCGAATATCTTGCATTTGTCATTTTTAAAAATTGTTTTGTTTAATTTTATCAAATTTTGTCATAATATTTAGATACAAAAATCTTATATAAAGTATGTAGCCTATTGTCTTTTAGGTTATTAAATCTTTAAGAATATTTAATTCTGAATAAAAGGATATATTATAAATTATAGGCCTACATGTATAGGCCTATAGCCTACATAAGTTTATTACAAGTTCTATAATATGGTTTAATTAAATGGAGTAGGCTACCAATAAACTAGTTAATATTTAAAATCTTTTGTTAGGAAATTTAGGTTTATTTTTCGGTTTCGGCCCAAAGTATTGTTAAACTTTTGGTTTCGGCTTTGGTTTCTGCCGAAAGTTAATTTATAACTTTGGTATGGTTTCGTTTTCGGCCGAAACCAAATATTTGGTTTCGGTCGGCCTCTAAATTGTATTTCATATAACAGAAGACCCAGAAATAACACTTATTGTTGTTTTTATTTGCATCAACCTATGCATAATTAATTGTGAGTTTTGAATACGTCGTGGCAAAAGATTAACATTATTTTAAATCAGTAGAAAATCCAGTTTTAGTCTACTATTTTAAGATTTTTTATTTATATAAAAAACAGTTTTATTAAAACGCTATAACATTGTAAGAGTTCAGTTGTTGTCAAACCGAACGGAACGCGAACTTAAATTATTACCGAACCGAACCCGAACTTAGTTTTTTACTTATCCGACCGAACCGAACCGAACCCGAACTTAGGGTCCTACCGAACCGAACCGAACCCGAACTTATGGTCTCACCGAACCGAACCGAACCCGAACTGCTAAATGAGGGTTCGATTCCCATCTCTAGTTTAGATCCTCGTGACCTAGTTTATGTTGGGTTGATGGGATAGGTTGACATATTTACGGTCTTAAGTATTAGATTAATCATCTTCCTTGACTTATGAGCGACATGATAATCACTGAAGGTGATAACCAGGAGGAGTAACATCTGTATAAATTCTGAATGTCAGATATTTATTTCATTTTTAAAATGTAACTTGCATGTTTAAACATATTTCAATACATGAATTTAGATATGAAACTGAGTACAATGTAGTATGTAGGCCTAGCACCAGACATAACTATATCCAATAGAACAATGTACAATCAGACATAACTATATCCAATAGAACAATGTACAATTAGACATAACTATATCCAATAGAACAATGTATAATGAGTCATAACTATATCCAATAGAACAATGTACAATCAGACATTACTATATCCAATAGAACAATGTATAATGAGTCATAACTATATTCAATAGAACAATGTACAATCAGACATAACTATATACAATAGAACAATGTACCAGTAGAAGCATACTTAACTATATCCAAATCCGATAGAACAATGTACAAACAGACATAACTATATCCAATAGAACAATGCACCATCAGACATAACTATATTTAATAGAACAATGTACTATCAGACATAACTATATCCAATAGAACAATGTACAATCAGTCATAACTATATCCAATAGAACAATGTACAATCAGACATAACTATATCCAATAGAACAATGTATAATGAGTCATAACTATATCCAATAGAACAATGTACAATCAGACATTACTATATCCAATAGAACAATGTACAATCAGACATAACTATATCCAATAGAACAAGTACCAGTAGAAGCATACCTAACTATATCCAATAGAACAATGTACCATCCGACAAAACTATATCCAATAGAACAATGTACAATCAGACATAACTATATCCAATATAACAATGTACCATCAGACATAACTATATCCAATAGAACAATGTACAATCAGACATAAATATATCAAATAGAACAATGTAGCCTACAATCAGACATAACTATATCCAATAGAACAATGTATAATGAGTCATAACTATATCCAATAGAACAATGTACAATCAGACATTACTATATCCAATAGAACAATGTACAATCAGACATAACTATATCCAATAGAACAAGTACCAGTAGAAGCATACCTAACTATATCCAATAGAACAATGTACCATCCGACAAAACTATATCCAATAGAACAATGTACAATCAGACATAACTATATCCAATAGAACAATGTACAATCAGACATAACTATATCCAATAGAACTGACCTATTTAGGCCTAGGCCTTATATACTGTCTAATAATTTTTCAAGTCGGTCATGTGTCTTCCCCAGGTCAGTGGTTAACGAAGCCGACTACTATGCGGGCGACTCGGGTTCGATTCTCCAGTTAGACTAAACCTATTTTTTTACTTTTTTTTTTTCAAACTTTCAAAAACAAAAGACATTGTAAATCTACGGCCAATTCAGATTTTTAGTTAAATAAAAATGCTTGCCTATTCTTTTTTACCCGAATACTATATTTTAAATTACTTTCCTAAAAGACTTCAGTAAGAAAAATAATAATTTATATATTAGATTTATAGCTTTCTTTTATTTGTAGTTTATAAAATTTTTATCTGCACCGTATACAGTCCTGTTTTTTTTTTCACTTGGGCAACGCCGGGCAATGTAGCTCGTATGAAGGGTTGTCAGATGTCCGGCAAAAGGATGACATGTCCTCCTTTTTGACCCTGTGTCCTCCGTCCGGCAGGCAAAGCTAAAAACCCTTAAAATTTCCGGCTTTTGTACGTCAAAGGTTTTAAAAATCCTTATTTCACTTTTTATGTTCTTTTTTACTCTCAACAAGTGAATGAGTCGGGTAAAGCGAAACACCGGTGTATTTAGCAGGAAATTCATTGAATTAGATTGGGTTACCTAAAATAAGATAAGAATGGGCATTTCTAATAGCGTTTCTATCCATGCTAAGGCTATTTAATTAGCATGCTCAGTGTCACGATCTTGGACTTAATCGTAACTTATTAGCACGCGTAAATAGATATTAGTATAGAACTAGAACCATAGATTAGTTTAAGTTTAGTTTAGGAAGTAAGAGGAGTCTGTTCTTTAACCTTCACTTCACTCTTCTTATTCCCAATTCAGAGCTTACGAATCAATACGCCCAAATTGGTACTAAACCTCGAATGAATGAAGAGTACGTGTGTGAATTCTTAATGTGTATATATATATTTCTATTATGTTTTCAACTATTAATATATTAATTCATGTTATATTTAATGTATTTGTACAGAATATCGCGCCAGTAAATATTCATTCATGTAAGCCTATACTATAAATGTTGTAGCACGTGTGTGTCCCCCCCATCCCCTCGGAACAAATTCAGGGTCATATATGACGCAACACCCCTGAGCCCATCGTCTCCATGACCTTCACTCCATCCCGCCCCTCCGCACTTATAACATGTATATAAAAATAGACCTCTAAGAGCTTGTTCCCTGGTCAAAAACTTCTTTGTTGCTTAAGCAAAGGCGCCGCCGGAAGACGATAATTACCTGGGACGAGCGAAAGCCTTTTCGCCCTTCCCCCCCCCCTCACCGCCCCTCTCAGCCACTATCCCCACCCACTTCGACCCCCCCCCCGTCTCCCTTGTTCACCCCCGCTGAAATGCGAGCGGTAGTAATTATTTCATCTACACCCCCACCCGCAGTTTTGGCGGTATAATTGTTCACCTACCCCCACTCCATTTTGGCTCCAATAAGCCTTTCTCTTTATGCAAATATATGTTCGAACTGACCAATGGGAGACATATGTACTTATAGGTAAATCATAATTAATGTAATCACCCAACCAAACTGAGGAGCTGTCACGTGACTAATGTTCACGAAAAGCCCGCTTAACTAAACTTTAGCAGTTCTGCCCCAGCTCTCGAGCTAGAACCATAGTCTTGGCTTAACTCTCAAACCGTATACTTGCACTTGTAGATATTTAGCCAGCAATCGTATTTTTCATCAGTATAGTTGTGTAACCTAACGCTGGATTCCATAACATTACCATATACTAGTGTTAGACATTCCTGTGCAAATTCATATATATTTCAAGTATTATATCGCCCCACATGTTAGATATATATAGCGGTCTAGCCAGTAATCGTATTTGTCATCAGTATAGTTGTGTGGCCTAACTTTGGATTCCATAACATTACCATATACTAAGTGTCAGCATTACTGTACAAAGTCATATGTATTTTCACCATTGGATATTTGAAACGTAAATAAACACCTGAACTGTAACCAGAGATTTGCTTGCTTACCTTAGAACTGTCTGTTTGTGCACGTCATAACATCTCAACGAGCCAGGAGAGGATTAATCATTGTTCCAGGACGAGTACAGCATCGGTACCTCATACCCCACGACAACCAGCCACCATTACCCCCACTGAACCACTACCCCGCACCCCTCCCAGTGTCCACATTGTGACAAGTTTTTATCCCGCCCGGGATACATCGTGACACTCAGTGCGCTCTTGGTGTGAATTGCAAGTATTAGCCAAAGAGAAAGGTCTTTAATTTCTTTTAAAAAGATTCTCTTGTCCCAGATTCTCTCAGTGTCTGAGATAGACTGTTCCATAAAAAAAGGCGCTCCTGATTCAAATGAGCGCACTCCCAGGTAGGCCTACTTCTTTTTGTGTCCATCCAAACTAAGAGTCTTGATGAGTGACAGTGATGAAGAGCGCAATTCCCTAGATGGCTCATGACTTGATATAAGCTCTCGAAGATAAAAAAGGAGCAATGCCCTTTATGCATCCGTACGTAATGAACATAATTTTGTGGTCTACTCGCTTTATCACCCTTAGTGTTGGGGATATATGATCTTGTGTCCTAACTCCCGAAACAATGCTCGTCGCGGTGTTCTGCACTCTCTATAATCTCTGCAGCTGGTTCTGGGGCAAACCCCACAGGCAACTATTGCAGTAATCCAACCTTGGCTGGATAAGAGAGACTGCTACGGTATTGGCCGTCCTTCTATTGAGTTGAGGTAGCAAATGACCCAGGGCCCGTAGATGAGACGAACAAACCTTAACCACATCACTCACATGTGGAACCATTGATATTTTATTATCAATAAAAAGGCCAAGGCTCTAACCGTGCTGGGCAACGTTATCTCGGAAACCCCAACTTTGATCGTAGTAATGGCGATTTTCCGAAGACTGACATCAGAACCAAAGATAATTGCCTCTGTCTTGTCGTCATCTAATGTGTTGATAGCTTAATAATTGTCCACCGATCTTCTCTTTCCTCACCTCACCTCCCCTTGCATACATACAGTCAAATATACTTATCACAGCTTTATTGTTAGAAGAGTTAGCCGAAGATAGATTCTATCTTATCTTCTTATCTTATACATTACAGACGATCCTTCTATAAAGAATAAAATAAGATAAGAATGGGCATTTCTTATAGCGCTTCTATCCATGCTATTAAATTAAAAAAGATTATTGCGCCCTACGCTCATCCGTGGTCCAAGTCTAGTCTTGCATTCTTATTAATGTTTTAAATGATTTTAAGTCACTGGTTTTCCTGATTTGTTCAGGCAACCCATTCCATACCCGAATGCCACTCGGGGAAAAAAGAGTACATGCATTTGTTCTCGCATACGGAATAAGGAAAGTGTTTTTGTCTTTATGTTTATCTGAGATTTGCAACAGGTTGTTATTGGGTTGTATTTCTAAATACGCTACTAATATGGCATTATTCTTACAAATTAGGCTACAACTTAAAACTTGTGAATAGTTTTATACATTTGTGCTTATTAACGAGGATTTTCTGCAATAGTTGGCTCGTCAAAGAAATATGTTGTATTATTAAGAAATATGATGTATTAATATCGACCGTAGAATTGACTGTTGAATTTTCAAATAATATAATCTAGGATTGTTGCATTTGGAAAAAAAGTCAATTGAATTTATATTTTATTTTATTTTTTACAATATTTTTTCTTGATTAATTTACTAATAGATAATTATTGCAACCATTGTATTAAAATTGTACTTATTGCTTGTTAAATCCGCATTCAATTAAAATTTGTTTAATTATTTAAATGAAACACACAATGTAACGTGTCCTCCTTTTGGTACCCATGTGTTCTTTGTCCTCCTTTTGGTACCCATGTAGGCCTATCTGGCAACCCTATACATAGGTCTACAGGGTTGTTGAATTTTATGAAGACTTGAATCAGTAGGCTTAAATAAAGATTTATGTCTACTTGAAAGTTGGCAATACGAGTAGGCTTTCTAATACTAGAGCACTGTAAATTCGAAGGATATGGTGGACGATGCAATAAATTGCAGACAATAAATGGTAGCCTATTTCATGACAGAACCATACTTTTTTTTTTTACAGCAAAACAAGTGCTAGACCTAGATCTACACAGTGCTACATAGTAGCATACATAGGCATAGCATAGCCATAGGGGAAAAATAGTAAAATATGCGACACGTATTCTCAAATTCCATGGCGTAGTGGGGCAAATGCAGTTCCAGAACGCCATATTATAATTATTGTTTCTTAATAACAGCAGACCAGTGGTCCAGAGTCCAGACACACGGCACACGCCAGTTAGTTGTATAGGCCAGTGGTGAGCAGTGATACCGCTCTAAAATATCAGAAAAGCCAAGTTGAGCTCCTAAAAAAAGCCCAGAAAAGGCAAGTTATAATAAAAATGGTCTCGGTGACTTATTTTTTTTCTTTCCCCACCCCCTTATTTTTTTGTCAACTTCACCCATGTGCACGGACCTCCCCCCCCCCCTCTTTTTTTTTGTCCCAACTTAAAATACATAATACACACTTAAAAAACATAAACTTAAAAAAAAAATAGAAAAAAATGTTTATTTTTTGGTTTATGAAAATGAATTTTTTTTTTTTTTTTTTTTTAAATTTAAGATAGAATAATTAGATCTGTTTACGTTTAATTTTTGAAACTTTACACAAAATATTTTTGAATTATTTAGGGTGAAATCATGCGCAAGTGCAGAAAAAGCCTGATTTATTATTGCCCTTACCCCAAACCGTGCACTATTATTCCAATGAAAATTGCCCCCACCCCTTTATACTATTTGCCTACCCTTTGCCCACCTCAACCCTCCCTACTTATTTACACTATTCGTCTAGTTAAAAACCTACATAGTCATATGATGTGGAATATTTCTTCTATTCACTCGCAATAAGTTGTTGTTTAACATGATGTCTGATCAATTAATTTTGTGTTGTCAAATGGGATGTTAGATTAATTATATACCACTTCACCCTCCCCATCCTCGTTGCCGCCTTATCCATTCACTCAATTTCCTGCCAACTCGGCACTATTTTTATACGATATAGCTTATATTTATTTATATAACCAAGCCGTCGATGGGGACACAGCCACACTTGAGTCTAGCCAAATCTGCTGTAGCAGTAAAGACGACAAATGCATTTAGACTTTTAATTGCTTCCCAAAATACATTTTGGACACTAAAATACATAAAATAATGATAATATTTTCTTGAAAGAAAAAGGCAAGTTAAAAAGCCAAGATCTTGGGATAAACGCCAAGGAGTGGTATCACTGGTGGTGAGGGTTCGTGATTTAGACACTGAGCTCTAATATATATATAGCTCAGTGGATAGATCTTATGGTACATTCGCTGAAGTGGGAAAGTCGGAAACTCGGAAATTCCGAGTAGGAATAAGTAAAAATAGTGATCCGTATTCCGACACTGTGCATTTTAAAACTGTTGGTTTTATCGATGCGTCATTAGCAACCTTGAAATTATTTATTTTTTTAAGATTTGTTAAAATTATAAATAAAGAAAAATATTATGTGCATTGCTCTTTTAAATTAAAAAATATCATTTTAAATAAACTTATGTTTCAAAATAGAGTAAAAAATATGTTTGCATTATAAGCACTGATCTATATATTATTGTGAAATATAATTTCTTCGGCTTATAACGTTTAAGATAAAATCACTTATCTATATGAGTTGAAAAGCCGTAACTAAGTGGACGTCCATTAATTACATCAATCAAATAGGGGGGAGGGGTCTGAAAAAGTTTGACAATTGTCGACATAGGGGAGAGGGGAGGTCAAGAAAATTTGACATCAACAATGTTACTTTTTATTACCTAAAAAATGATACAAATTTATTACACAATTCTACATTTGTCCTGTGCCACGACATAGCCTACATAGGACATAGCAAACATGTAAAAACATATTATGGTTTTACGTTAATAGGCCTACAAATATATCAATGTCAATTATGGATTTGACATGTCCTTTTTGTGTTCATCTTGTTAGTTTGTAGATCTGTGTATGGACAGTGCAGTATTTACTTAGCCTATAAGTTACACAAGAAATAACTTAGGACTTAGGGTTCCCAAAAATAAATTTTACGAGTGAGTAATTGTCATATATATAGCCTACTTAAATATACAAAGTTTATCAAAATTATGGCACACTAAAGTAAGATACACAATCTTGGAGGATTTAATAACTGCAGGGTAGGCCTACTTCAGTTTATCTGTAGATTCCACTACAGACCGGTCCCATATTGATCAGCTCACTGTTATTGTGAGGTAGGCCTATATAGCCTATATGTTTCACAAGATGATGGGCTCCCTATTGAACGTTTTCTAACTTTCCTAGACATGGGTAGCCACACAGGGGAAAATATGGCTAATATTGTGCACAACCACCATAAAATGAGTGCAAAATAGAATTACTTGCTGGATGAATTTCACAAGACTAGTCAATCGCTGCCAGACCACCAAATTAGTCTATATAATAATATGTAGCCTTGTAGGGAATTGTAGGCCTATATGCTTCACTTTCGCATTTTGTTAAAGGTTCCCAGGATATGTTCGATCATTTTGAAGAAAAAGCAAAGGAAAAAATGCCTGTAGAAGAAGGCATATCAATGATGATGAAAAGGTCTATTGAACATTGTAGGCTACCAAAAGCTCAAAAGCTCATTTAGTGAAACGTAAAATTGGAAAAGATGAAATATTTCCATGAAAAGAACAATAGTAAACAGAAAGAACAGAGCTATTGTTAAAATCTTCGGATTTGAAAAAAATGTGGGAGGGGCGAGTTGGGGGGGGGGGGGAAAGGATGGTAGGAACCATAGGTAAAAATCTACTAAAAATTGTAAAACGTAATAATTAATGGACATCCCCAAAGTAACGGTAACTCTTCTATATTTTATGTTAATTTTCAACGTCGTCAAGGAAGATGTAATTAATTCACATTATACATATTATATAGATAAGTGACAAAATATTATGCAAAAATGCACCAAGTTTGCAAATGGGAAAACTTCCTACTCGGAATTTCCGACTTTCCCACTTCAGCGAATGTTATATTAGTAATAATTACAAAAGTAGGAACTTTTCAGACCATTAAAAATAAAGCTTTTTGACTCTTTGTAAAGTAGGTAGGCCATATATAGACTATATTAAATTTAGTTTTCTAAAATAAAAATAAAATTAGTTTACTGTTTACTTTAAACATAATTATCTTTAACCGTTTTTCTGTGTCACTTTTCAAAGTTAAAATTAATGATGAAACTTGTATGAAATTGTTCCTTGATTTTTTCTCTTATATTTTCTTGTTAAAAACACAACACGACAGCTCTGTCTCTGTGATGCAATCTGTAAACACATTTGTCATTTGTTTATAAATAGACGATTGACTCAATATTGTTAATTAGTACTTGACACTTGTTTGTATCAACTTTTAATGAATTAGTATTTATTTATATTTCGTGTGTCCTACGATAAGCCTAAAAATGTGTGATTCAAGTGAAAATGACCAAGCAGCTGCTGGGGAACCTCGAAAAGTTAAAACTGACAAAGAACTTAAAAAGGAAGCTATGAGACAAGCTAAGCTTGAAAAGTTTAAAGCGAAACAAGAAAAGCAAACCAAAGCCAATACAGAAGGAGAGGTAAGAAATCTTCACATTTATTATTTCTATTTTTTCTTTTTTTTTTTAGTGGCTTAGTCCAGTGTCTGAGTGTCATTGATACGCTGGCTGAATCATGAATGGCAGTGATTGTGAGTGATCAGTGATGGATGTGATGGAGATGGGCATGCGGCCACATGCATGGGTGCTAGACAGTCCACATGCCCGGCATGGGTGTTAGACAGTCGTTAGTGTTAGTTAGTACACTGTTAGTCACTTAGTGTTAGGACAGTTACTATCAGTTAGCCTGGCCTAGACACTAGTCCTAGTCTCTAGTGACTCTAACTCTACTTCTAGCCATAGGCCCTAGTCATTTATGATCAGTCAGGTGCATTGATTTATCAAGTTTACGGTAAGACTGCCGCTATTCGAACCCGGGTCCCTTTAGCACTTAGCACTTTAGCATGAAATGGCTATTCGGACCCGGCTTCAGTCAGAATTCCTTGAAACTCATAAAAAACATAAAAAAAGAGGGAAACAAACACAAAATATATTTGTTTTACCATATAATTTTACCATATATATTATATGACGTAGCACAGAAATTACCAAATCTGGCTATACTTTGGTATAACTGGTTCTATTTTTTTTTTTAAGTCCCATATTACTTAAAAGATCTTTTTATCCTGAATACGAATCCATTGGTTTTATTGTGAGATTCCTTTTCTGTGATTTTTTATTTAATGTTAAATATTTGTTAATTTTGCATGTTTTATGAAATAATTTTACTTCCCTTGAGCACTTTGTGTTTTATTGTGTTACGTCCCTTTGGTTTGTTTATTTTTTTCACTACATGTACTGCACGCTTCTCGGACCAGATTTTTTTAGCCATTATCGGTTAGTTTCTAAGCTTTCTAAGTATTTGTTAATCATTATTATCTGTTAGTTTTTAGGCTAAGCTTTCTAAGTCTGGTATAGGCCTACTAACCGCATGACCAGCTGGCCTACTACATGTACATTACATTTTCTTTATAATTACATAAAAAAAATGTATGCTGATAAATAGTTAAAGACATAAGTATAGTGACATATAAAAGAGGGAGGCATACATTTAGTAGGCTATACAGTAGACAGGGTTCTAGCAATCTCCTTAAACTCCAGGAAGTCAGGAACTTATTTATTTATATTCTTCTGGAATAAAGTAAATAAATCTGACAATCTCCTGGAAATTGAAACATTTTCCTGAAATTTTCCAATCAAAGGGGTGAAAACATTTTCAAGTTTTTCCGTCATGGCATTAGATTATTATGTCTGTTTGTTTGTCTCTATACTATAAGCCATAGTCCTACATATCAAAGTGTTTTGTTTGTCTCTATACTATATGCCAAAGGTCTACATGAGTAGTGGTAAAATATCCCCTTTAGACCAATTTGATCCATAGAAAACATGAAGCAGTGTTTACAAGTTTTTGTGGCCACAATACCCAGCCCCCTTTATTTTTCTGTAACAAATGGCAGGTACCCATCCGAGCTTGGTAGTCTCAGAGACACTTTTTAGAGCCAGGAACAAACCTTACCCTTTATCAGGTACGTCAGACGAACGAAGGAATTCACAACCAGTTGTGATAATGTCTGGTATCAAACTAATTGTGATAAATATAATACCAATAATTTGTAAAAAAGTATCCCGTCGGACCAAGTTGATCCATAGGGCCGGTGAAGCAGCGTTCACCAGTTTCTGTGGCCACGGTGTACTAGGTGATTGTGTGGCCAGCACTATGCACAGCCACCTTTACTTTACCCCAACTAAGGTGAAGTTCCCATCAGAACTGGGTAGACTCGGGGACACCCGCCAGACCCGTGGAAAAATCCTAGCTAGCACCAGGATTCAAAATGTAATCATTATGCTTTTGAGAAATCTCAATTCATAGATTGTCTTTGCAACGGCTCTTGATTCATTGCAAAGGAAATACATCGCAATTTGAACACTTCAGAAATCTTCTCAGAATGTAACAGCTAAAAGCCTTTAAATTCATATTTATCAACTTGGTTCCTCAACATTACCCTATTATCTATGACGTTAACAATTGCCAATAATTCTGGTTTTTATGATGGCTATTTACAAATTTTAATAACAGACATCCGATCATGTCAAAGTTTCCATCTATAGTCAACTTTTATCACTTTTTAAGGTAAAAATGTCCCAAACATGTAGAAAATACACACCCAACCACTGCTCTATAAAAAGAATGGATTGCGCCTCCTTAATAAATTGGTTTGAGCAAAGTGAAGACAGGGAAATCTAAAAATTTCCCCCGCACTTATCGATATAAACAAAATTGTGTCTAAAACTTATTGCGCCACTGATCTATAAATAGATCAGAACAGAATCTATGTTGCTGCCATTTTACACAATATGCATATAAATTGTTGCTGTCTAGCTTCTGGCTTCTTATTAATAATATAAAACTAACAATAATACTAATAAAAAAAAAATAAAAAAAAATTACCAAACAATAAAAAAAGTTAATAATAAAAAAAAGTAGACAGCAAAACACACTAAATTTGAAAGCATTTCAAATGGACATAATTTGGAAATGGCGCCCGTTTTATAACCTTAAAATATGGTGATTATTAGTAGGTCTAAGTCTTTTTAAAAAAATAAATTAACGAATTAAGCAATATTGTTGATAAAATAAAAATTTCTTTTGGTGGACGTTTCCAATTTATACATTTAACTTTTAAATTATTAGTCAACGGCTTAGGAGACTTTAGAGCAGAAACAAAAATCTAAATAAATAAACAAACTCACAGTAATGATATATATTGATCAGTGACAGTAGAAACAAAATGACAGAAATTTCTTCAAGGATGTTTCTTCCTTGCCTAATCCATTCTTTTTATAGATCAGTTCACTCAACAGACAACTAGACCCTATTAATGGTGAACTCGAAAATACACTTAATATTGCTTTTAAGGAAAAGTTTTATCTGAATTTATTACACTGAAAAAAGACAGTTAAAGCAAACTATATTTATGTTTTATTTATCTAAGTAATTCTATAACAATTTAAATATCGCCAATTAGAATCGGCATTTCTTAAATTTAAAACCATGACTTAGGGCTATATTACTTCCAGCTCCTGTTTCCCGACTTTTGAAAAAGCATACTAAATATATAAACACAATTCTAAAAATAATAAAAACACATAAAACTAAATTCTTTACCCCCGTGGTTTCCCCACGAGCTATTTCTAGTATTTTGATATTGGGCCTTTTTAGAATCAATGATTTAGTTACATATGTGCCTTGACAAATACATTCTTATAGAAAATCTTATACTTATAGGCATATCATTATCCTTTGAATTAAGGATGTTAATGACCTATTTCTTTTTTCCAAAGCCGATCCTCGTTTGTGTGCTTCATGCAGTTCGAATAAAAAAACAACCTCACCCAGGCAAGGAAAGCCAAATAAGCCTTTATACTGTAGCGAAAGCAATAAGATAACAATTTTTTATAGAACATTTTGAGTCTAATTAGTATTTAAACTAACTGTCCAAATTATGTTATTCACTTTTTCTTGAATAATATAAAACTTGATGTTAGCTTTTATAAAAAAAAATTTGATATGGCGCAAATGCGTTACTAGTAAAACAAAATTGGGCAGTTTTGTAATGCATCTGCTGAAGAATGGTTTGTTCATTATCATCTAATAATGAGTAAAATTTGATTGCTTTAAAAAAAAAAAAAGCAACTCCACCAAACAACATACATTCTTGCTTTGATAAATATTTTATTACCATTGCAGAGTAAAGCTAAACCAAACAAGAAAAAATCTACAGATGAAAAGCAAATCATAACCTATGACATTCCAACAGAAAAAGGACAAAGAAAAGGTTTTTTTTTTTTTTATTGTTTATCGGATATAGAAAAGTGATAGTATTTATCTTACAATGCTAGTGTTTTTAATAAACAATTTTAAATCAGGGAACCTGAAATAAACATCTACCAATCTGCTGTTACCACATCCCATAAAATGTTTTTGTAAGACAGAGACAAAGAGGCTTATTTCTATATATACTTAGATCACAATGAACTTGTACAAGTGGATTCATTTTATATGAAGTCTTGAAAAGTAAGATACAGGAATGTGTTGCCATCTTATTATACTAAATTATGCACTATACATATAATCATGTTTAATAATAATAGAATAATGTCTTTTGTATGTTGTATGACTAAAATCTTACTACATGTACACATTTTTAAAATATTTATTGTATCTTATATGCTACAGGGATACATATTTGGGACTTTTTCTATATTGAAGTATTTTGTGTCCCTTAGTAATCATGGATTAAGTCTAAACTTGAATTTTTGATAATGTTTGTATCATAACTAAAATATATTGATTTGTTACCAACTTATCTATAATGCTGTATACATAAAATATGTTTGTTTGATTGTAGACACCAAGTGTCCTATGCCTGATGCTTACAGCCCCAGATATGTTGAAGCTGTCTGGTATGATTGGTGGGTACAGGAAGGTTTCTTCAAACCTGAATATGGGGTATGTATTTCTTTCTTTTATTCCCTTTATTCATAACTAGACATTGTGATACACACTATATGAGCCTAAGTACTGCTAATTCTTTATGTTTTTTTTTGTACAACAGATGTTGAATTGAAATAGACCTTTCCCTTTGGATTGGTGTAGATGTGTTATGAGGGTAGATTCTTTGTTGTAGGAGCGTAGATTCTTTGTTGTAGGAGTGTAGATTCTTTGTTGTAGGAGTGTAGATTCTTTGTTGTAGGAGTGTAGATTCTTTGTTGTAGGAGTGTAGATTCTTTGTTGTAGGAGTGTAGATTCTTTGTTGTAGGAGTGTAGATTCTTTGTTGTAGGAGTGTAGATTCTTTGTTGTAGGAGTGTAGATTATTTGTTGTTGGAGTGTAGATTCTTTGTTGTAGAAGTGCAGATTCTTTGTTGTAGGAGTGTAGATTATTTGTTGTAGGAGTGTAGATTCTTTGTTGTAGTAGTGTAGATTCTTTGTTGTAGGAGTGTAGATTATTTGTTGTAGGAGTGTAGATTCTTTGTTGTAGTAGTGTAGATTCTTTGTTGTAGGAGTGTAGATTATTTGTTGTAGGAGTGTAGATTCTTTGTTGTAGGATTGTAGATTCTTTGTTGTAGTAGTGTAGATTCTTAGTTGTAGGAGTGTAGATTCTTTGTTGTAGGAGTGTAGATTCTTTGTTGTAGGAGTGTAGATTCTTTGTTGTAGGAGTGTAGATTATTTGTTGTAGGAGTGTAGATTCTTTGTTGTAGGATTGTAGATTCTTTGTTGTAGTAGTGTAGATTCTTAGTTGTAGGAGTGTAGATTCTTTGTTGTAGGAGTGTAGATTCTTTGTTGTAGTAGTGTAGATTCTTTGACTGTATATGTGTATGAGTGTTGATTCTTTGAGTGTATATGTGTAAGAGTGTAGATTCTTTGAATGTTTATTAGTATGAGTGTAGATTCTTTGACTGTATTTGTGTATGGGTGTAGATTCTTTGATTGTATAAGTGTATGTGTGTGTAATTCTTTAATGTATATGTGTAGGTGTGTAGATTCTTTGACTGTATATGTGTATGAGTGTAGATTCTTTGATTGTATATGTGTAAGAGTGTAGATTCTTTGACTGTATATGTGTATGAGTGTAGATTCTTTGATTGTATATGTGTATGAGTGTAAATTCTTTGAATGTTTATTAGTATGAGTGTAGATTCTTTGACTGTATATGTGTATGAGTGTAGATTCTTTGATTGTATATGCGTATGAGTGTAGATTCTTTGACTATATATGTGTATGAGTGTAGATTCTTTTATTGTATATGTGTATGAGTGTAGATTCTTTGATTGTATATGCGTAAGAGTGTAGATTCTTTGACTGTATATGTGTATGAGTGTAGATTCTTTGACTGTATATGTGTATGAGTGTAGATTCTTTGACTGTATATGTGTATGAGTGTAGATTCTTTGACTATATATGTGTATGAGTGTAGATTCTTTGACTGTATATGTGTATGAGTGTAGATTCTTTGACTATATATGTGTTTGAGTGTAGATTCTTTGACTATATATGTGTATGAGTGTAGATTCTTTTATTGTATATGTGTATGAGTGTAGATTCTTTGACCGTATATGTGTGTGAGTGAGGTTCTTTGATAGTAGATGTGTATGGGTGTCATTGACATAAATGAGGGTATCTCCAAGATACTTGAACATGATATTGGTCATATCTTAGTTCCAGCAAGTAGAAATGCAAGTAACAACTGAGAGATACACCATTGTCTTTTGTAGTCTACAGCAGGGATTGTTAACCTTTTGATAAAAGCGTGCCAAAGTGGGATGTCTCATTCATTCAGCACACCAACAGCCTAATAGTCATCCTGCGTTAGCATTCAATTTCTTGTAGAAAAGACTTGAAATTGCATTATGGGAGTCTTTTTTTTGCGTGCCATTGGTGGATGGCCACCATAATTTTTTTTATAATGTTCTAATGTTAAAAAGACTGTGTACATTGATACCGCTTTTTTTCAGGGCCGTGATGTGAAAAATTTGAAGGATGAAGAGAAATTTATCATGGTCATCCCTCCACCCAATGTTACCGGTTCATTGCATTTGGGTCATGGATTAACCAACTCAGTTGAAGATTGTTTGGCCAGATGGTGAGTGATCATATTTTTTGCATAAATAATTATTAGGATAAAGAATATAAGATTTGTATGAAAATATTAATAGGAAAAGATGTTACCGTATAAGTTGCACTGGTGGATAAGTAGAACCCTTAGTTTAGGGTTATTTGTTTTATATGTTGTCATTGACCCGCGTATAAGTCGCACCCTGACTTTCTAACCCTAACTTCTGAAAACTTCCAACCTTTGAAACATAAAAGTTACTAAATGTTCACCCTAATTTGGAAACTTTCCTTAAAAAAAATTTTTTAATCATGCATAACGCAAACATAATCAAATAAAGGGGTGTTTCTTTTATTTTTACCAACAGATCAATACAGCCATTAGTCACATGGAAAGTTTTTGTAAGGCATTGTTTCTTCATCTAAGTCCCTGTCCCTACTCGAGTTTCTATCCCCATAGTCACACTATATAGTCAATAGACAAAATAAAAACTCTTTTGAAGTGCCCTCTTTAGACTGGAGGCGCCGGTATTGATAGTCACGCTATACCCTAATGCCCTAATTACCATTAACATTGTTTGTAATGTTTTTAGAAGCGACTGCGCGAACAAAATTAAACAAACGGAGAGTGCTGGCTTTGCCACCGACAATAAAACTGTGTTGTTTTCAACTTCTACATGCAACTAAAGACAAATGATACTATATCCATTTCACGCATTATTACTATATAGATTTGAAAAAAGTTTGAGTGCAGAAATTTGTTGATTGGCCAAATGTAGTTTAGGAAACATGCCTAAGACATGGCGCGTGCGCTTTTCTCGGAATGCTAAACATGGCCTTTGTAGGCTATAGACCTTGGTCATAGATCCTAAATAGAACGCATCTTAAGCTACTAGTGTCAGGTGTACAAGTCATACCCCTACTTTTTGTCGAAATTTTGACCCAAAAAAGTGTGCTTAATATGCGAGAATATGCAGTATATATTATTATTTCTTTCCAGGACATTGTCTTTACAAAATATATAGATCTACCTTTTTTTTATGCACTAAGAAAGTGTTAAGGATTTGACATGTCATAAGCAAATTCAGATATTTAAATAATTTTATTTTTGGTTTAAAAACTGATTTTTTGTTATTTTTTTGCTGATTGCAGTTTAGCCTCACTTGTATCATGCATAAGCTTATACAAAATATTAATTTATTGACTATGGCTTAAGATATTGTACAAAGAACACCAAACTAAATGTGAAGGTGCAGTTAATGTAAATCTTCTGTGCATCATCTTTTGCACCCATCCTTTTAAAAGCCAAACTTGATACATAAAAACTTTGTTTTCCAGCTGATGCTTAATTGCCTGAGCATTCATAAGGAAAGATGTGTCTGGGCTTTATTGATAGTTGATAAATATTCTAATAATTTGTACAGCATGAAACTTCACTATAACTCCACTATAACTCCACTATAACTCCAATATAACTCCAATATAACTCCAATATAACTCCACTATAAGTCTAGATTCATAGTTACGTCAAGTAGAAGTTTTCAGACCTCTCAATCATCAGCAACGTTTTTCAAAAATTTCACTGCATTTTAATTTCAGGCATAGAATGAAAGGTAAGGCCGTACTGTGGGTACCTGGGTGTGACCATGCTGGTATTGCTACACAGGTAGTCGTGGAGAAAAAGCTATGGAGAGAAGAGAAGAAGACAAGGCATAATCTTGGTCGTGAAGCCTTTGTGAATGAAGTTTGGAAATGGAAGAATGAGTGAGTACACTGAGATATTTAGCAAATCTATATATATAAAAAGACCGTGTTAAGCCCCCCGCGGATCCCCATTGGTCAATTTGAAATCACGTGATATCACTGACCTATCTAGGCCTAGCCCTATATACCGTCTAATAATTTTTCACATCGGACATGTGTCTCCGATAGCTCAGTGGTAAACGTAGTGGAGTGCTATTCGAGCGACCAGGGTTCGATTCTCCAGTTAGACTATACATCTTAATTTATTTTTCAAACTTTTTAAAACAAAAGACATTGTAAATCTACAGGCAATATAGATTTTGTTAAATAAAAATGTTTGCCTTTTTTTTTTACCCGATAACAATATTTATTTACTTTCCTAAAAGTATTCAGTAAAAAAAAATATTATTTCAATATAAGATTTATAGCTTTCTTTTGCCTGTAGTTTTTTTTTCACCCGGACAACGCCGGGAAATGTAGCTTGTATTACATAAAAGCTGGTAGTTTGACTGGTCATAATGGAACTCTTTGTAGTGTTTATACTTGCAAAGCGTTATTAAGTACATGCATTATTCAAAGTTCCTGCGGCCTCCTGAGATTTCCAAAAAGTGCAGAAAAACTTTAAGGAAATTTGAATAACTCTTTTGAAATGTCCTGAAATTTGGCGATTGTCCGATCATGTGTGTAAAAACATTTTAGCATTTTTAGTCTCGCAGTTCGCAACAGATGTGGTATTATCATAATGCTAACACTGCCCTAATAAAAAGCAAAAAGCTTACAATCATTAAATTAAAAAAAAAGCATATCTTAAATTACAATAAGCTTAGGGGCTTGGGCCTATATTTACTCACTAAATGTTATTATAAATTTTTACCAACAAAAAAGTAAAAAAAAATAATTTTGGAACCCTATTGATGTCTCAGCCATTTTGAAATAAAGTCTGGGCTGTAGGGAGTAATTAGTAAAATAATGGCCTGGACTGAAGGTATGTATAACAGGAAAGTAGGTCGTTACGGGAGGGGTTAATGTAACACTCTAAATGTTACAGATGCTCCAATACAGGATATTATATTTGCATTCTATCCCCCTCCCCCTATTTATTTTTAAAAACAAAATATTTTCTTATATTTCTATTATTTGCCCTTTTTAAAAAAAAATTATAACATTTTTAAAGACAGTTAAAAGACTATATAATAGTATAGACCATAGTCTTATTAAATATTTGGGGCATGGGGCTTATCAAACAGTGAAGGTTAAGATTTGTTCCTGGATTGAGAAGGTGTCCCTGAGTATACCCAGTTCTGATGAGTTATTGCAAGGCTGTCTTCTTTAAAGATTTCGGCCCTAAAGTTATTTATCCTTCTAACTGTCTTCTTTAAAGATTTCGGCCCTAAAGTTATTTATACTTCTAACAATTTAGATGACCAAATGATTATATTAGGTTAAGGATCAAATCTTTTACGCTTTTATAGCCCAATGAAAAAAAAATTTCTTTAAAAAATTCTCTGAAAATGTCCCAGACAATATAATATCCAATACGGAAACTATTCATCCCAATTATTTCATACTTTTTAATGGCGAAATATATTTACATTTCATTTGCAGTGTTTCTAAAAACTCAAAGAAAATGTCTGAAAAATGCTGTATATGAATATAAAATTAACGAACTAATACTTAAATTTAGCTAGTTCAAGTTATTGTAATTAGTATCAAGATAAAAATGGCAAAGTTTTAATAGAATATGTTAATAAATGTGAAGCTTGTAAGAAGAAGAAGTAAAAATGAATATTTTTTGAAAATGCAAAAAAGTCAGAAAAACATGAAAAAAACATTTTTTTCTTATAAAAATTAAAAAAAAAATCGCTTGTTTTTTTTCCTCGACCAAATGTAGTTGATTATTGCGTAGGATAAAACTATGTATCTATTAGTATAAAGAACTATAAGCATTTTGCTTTTTTACTTTGAGTTTCGAGGTGTCAAACATGCAAAAAAAATTTTTTTTTTTCACCGCTTAGCTACATACATACCATTAAAAAAATATATTAAAAAAACTATTGCGCTTTTTACTATAAGAGTGGCATTTTTGTATACAGAAATGGTGGAACTTATTTAATTAAGTAAAACCTAAAAATCTGTACCCGAGTTGAATACCCCTAAAATGGGGTGCCGTACCCAGCCTTAATTGCCAGAATTTATTTACATTTCCTCTATATGCTGTACAGCAAGTTATGTTTTTGAAATCAACTTCTTCTTTTCTTTGAAATAAGACTTTTAAAATTTAAACTCCAAATGAAGCGTTTTTGAAAAAATAAAAGTACTAGTTACCTGTGTGTAGATACAGACACAAGATGCTTCTGTTTTAATTATTCATGACAGTGTAGATTTACCAGTTTCAGTAGACTTAGTTCTACCAGTTTCAGTAGACTTAGTTCTACCAGTTTCAGTAGACTTAGTTCTACCAGTTTCAGTAGACTTAGTTCTACCAGTTTCAGTAGACTTAGTTCTACCAGTTTCAGTAGACTTAGTTCTACCAGTTTCAGTAGACTTAGTTCTACCAGTTTCAGTAGACTTAGTTCTACCAGTTTCAGTAGACTTAGTTCTACCAGTTTCAGTAGGCCTAGTTCTACCAGTTTCAGTAGACTTAGTTCTACCAGTTTCAGTAGACTTAGTTCTACCAGTTTCAGTAGACTTAGTTCTACCAGTTTCAGTAGACTTAGTTCTACCAGTTTCAGTAGACTTAGTTCTACCAGTTTCAGTAGACTTAGTTCTACCAGTTTCAGTAGACTTAGTTCTACCAGTTTCAGTAGACTTAGTTCTACCAGTTTCAGTAGACTTAGTTCTACCAGTTTCAGTAGACTTAGTTCTACCAGTTTCAGTAGACTTAGTTCTACCAGTTTCAGTAGACTTAGTTCTACCAGTTTCAGTAGACTTAGTTCTACCAGTTTCAGTAGACTTAGTTCTACCAGTTTCAGTAGACTTAGTTCTACCAGTTTCAGTAGGCCTAGTTCTACATGGAAAAAAATGATGGCAAAAGTGAAACTCATCAACCATGGCAAAAAATTAATTAAAAAATATGTTTAAAAAAAACTCCAGGAATATACATCAACATGGTCAGATAAGGAGATATTTATGTGAAGTTTGTTCTCTGGAATGAAATATTTCCCATGGTGGATGAGATGATTGTATCTTCTAATTGAAACTATCCGGGATTCTGTCAGCTTAATGTTGTTGTCTGTGTGTTTTGTCTATTATACCAACATTTAATTAAGTAATGAAACCATCTTTTGGTTGATTGCAGGAAAGGTCACAGGATTTATGATCAGCTGCATCTTCTTGGTGGGTCCTATGACTGGGACAGAGTTGCTTTCACTATGGATGATGTAAGTAGCAGTTGTTTTTTGTTGATAGTATTGAACTATGGATGATGTAAGTAGTAGTTGTTTTTTGTTGATAGTATTGAACTATGGATGATGTAAGTAGTAGTTGTTTTTTGTTGATAGTATTGAACTATGGATGATGTAAGTAGTAGTTGTTTTTTGTTGATAGTATTGAACTATGGATGATGTAAGTAGCAGTTGTTTTTTGTTGATAGTATTGAACTATGGATGATGTAAGTAGCAGTTGTTTTTTGTGATAGTATTGAACTATGGATGATGTAAGTAGCAGTTGTTTTTTGTTGATAGTATTGAACTATGGACGATGTAAGTAGCAGTTGTTTTTTGTTGATAGTATTGAACTATGGATGATGTAAGTAGGAGTTGTTTTTTGTTGATAGTATTGAACTATGGATGATGTAAGTAGTAGTTGTTTTTTGTTGATAGTATTGAACTATGGATGATGTAAGTAGCAGTTGTTTTTTGTTGATAGTATTGAACTATGGATGATGTAAGTAGTAGTTGTTTTTTGTTGATAGTATTGAACTATGGATGATGTAAGTAGCAGTTGTTTTTTGTTGATAGTATTGAACTATGGATGATGTAAGTAGTAGTTGTTTTTTGTTGATAGTATTGAACTATGGATGATGTAAGTAGCAGTTGTTTTTTGTTGATAGTATTGAACTATGGATGATGTAAGTAGTAGTTGTTTTTTGTTGATAGTATTGAACTATGGATGATGTAAGTAGCAGTTGTTTTTTGTTGATAGTATTGAACTATGGATGATGTAAGTAGTAGTTGTTTTTTGTTGATAGTATTGAACTATGGATGATGTAAGTAGCAGTTGTTTTTTGTTGATAGTATTGAACTATGGATGATGTAAGTAGTAGTTGTTTTTTGTTGATAGTATTGAACTATGGATGATGTAAGTAGTAGTTGTTTTTTGTTGATAGTATTGAACTATGGATGATGTAAGTAGTAGTTGATTTTTGTTGATAGTATTGAACTATGGACGATGTAAGTAGTAGTTGATTTTTGTTGATAGTATTGAACTATGGATGATGTAAGTAGTAGTTGTTTTTTGTTGATAGTATTGAACTATGGATGATGTAAGTAGTAGTTGTTTTTTGTTGATAGTATTGAACTATGGATGATGTAAGTAGTAGTTGTTTTTTGTTGATAGTATTGAACTATGGATGATGTAAGTAGTAGTTGTTTTTTGTTGATAGTATTGAACTATGGATGATGTAAGTAGTAGTTGTTTTTTGTTGATAGTATTGAACTATGGATGATGTAAGTAGCAGTTGTTTTTTGTTGATAGTATTGAACTATGGATGATGTAAGTAGCAGTTGTTTTTTGTTGATAGTATTGAACTATGGATGATGTAAGTAGCAGTTGTTTTTTGTTGATAGTATTGAACTTTGGATGATGTAAGTAGCAGTTGTTTTTTGTTGATAGTATTGAACTATGGATGATGTAAGTAGCAGTTGTTTTTTGTTGATAGTATTGAACTATGGATGATGTAAGTAGCAGTTGTTTTTTGTTGATAGTATTGAACTATGGATGATGTAAGTAGCAGTTGTTTTTTGTTGATAGTATTGAACTATGGATGATGTAAGTAGTAGTTGTTTTTTGTTGATAGTATTGAACTATGGATGATGTAAGTAGCAGTTGTTTTTTGTTGATAGTATTGAACTATGGATGATGTAAGTAGTAGTTGTTTTTTGTTGATAGTATTGAACTATGGATGATGTAAGTAGTAGTTGTTTTTTGTTGATAGTATTGAACTATGGATGATGTAAGTAGTAGTTGTTTTTTGTTGATAGTATTGAACTATGGATGATGTAAGTAGTAGTTGTTTTTTGTTGATAGTATTGAACTATGGACGATGTAAGTAGTAGTTGTTTTTTGTTGATAGTATTGAACTATGGATGATGTAAGTAGTAGTTGTTTTTTGTTGATAGTATTGAACTATGGACGATGTAAGTAGTAGTTGTTTTTTGTTGATAGTATTGAACTATGGACGATGTAAGCAGTAGTTGTTTTTTGTTGATAGTATTGAACTATGGATGATGTAAGTAGTAGTTGTTTTTTGTTGATAGTATTGAACTATGGATGATGTAAGTAGTAGTTGTTTTTTGTTGATAGTATTGAACACTGGTTACTTGGGCTTATCTTTCTAACGTAAGGTTCTTCACCTTTTCTTATTTACTATCATTGAAATTGTTCTAAACAGACATACAGAGAGATATTGGGAAATTGAGGAAGCTATAGGAAGCTAGTCACAAAATAATGAATTATACAGTAAACCCTCATTTATCCCGGTACATAGGTTGCGAGACCAGCCACTATAGCTGAAAACCCCCAAAGTAGGGACACCATATTTACAGTATTTATTTAACTATTCGGACTTTAAAAATACTCCCCCGTACGTTCTGTTAAAAAACTATCCCTTAATATATTAAAATATTTAGGGTGTTCATATATCGTGACTATTTTTTAAATTTCAGGAAAATCTGCACTATATTTTCCCATATAATATAGTGAACAAAATACGCGAAGTTGTAAATCCGCAAATGTTGAACCGCAAAGTAGCGAGGGTTCACTGTAGCCTGTGTACATTGTTATATTCTGTCTGTATGTTATTATAGCCTGTCTGTATGTAATTATGTCCTGTCTGTATGTTATTATATCCTGTGTGTATGTTATAATTATATCCTGTGTTATAATTATTCTTTACTTTGCCTGTATGTTGTATTATAACTCAGGATTGACATTATTTCTTGTAGTGAATTGGTAAATTACATTTGTTTATTGCAGACAAGATATAAATGTGTGATTGAGGGATTTTGTAGACTTCATCATATGGGTCTAATCTATCGCAGTGTTCGGTTAGTTAACTGGTCCTGCACTCTACGCTCTGCCATTTCAGACATAGAGGTGAGTTGTGTGGTATTTTAATCTAGTTTTCAGGAGGTCCTTACCCGTATCAATTTCTAAAACATATCAGATCCAAAATTTGTGGGCTTTGCCTTGTGTTTCCAGATCCCACACAATGCCTGGAAGTAAACTCAGTAACTTGGTGTTGTGCTTCCCACACAATGCCTGAAAGTAAACTCAGTGACTTTGTATTGTGCTTCCCACACAATGCCTGAAAGTAAACTCAGTGACTTGGTATTGTGCTTCCCACACAATGCCTGAAAGTAAACTCAGTGACTTGGTATTGTGCTTCCCACACAATGCCTGAAAGTAAACTCAGTGACTTGGTATTGTGCTTCCCACACAATGCCTGAAAGTAAACTCAGTGACTTGGTATTGTGCTTCCCACACAATGCCTGAAAGTAAACTCAGTAACTTGGTGTTGTGCTTCCCACACAATGCCTGAAAGTAAACTCAGTGACTTGGTATTGTGCTTCCCACACAATGCCTGAAAGTAAACTCAGTGACTTGGTATTGTGCTTCCCACACAATGCCTGAAAGTAAACTCAGTGACTTGGTATTGTGCTTCCCACACAATGCCTGAAAGTAAACTCAGTGACTTGGTATTGTGCTTCCCACACAATGCCTGAAAGTAAACTCAGTGACTTGGTATTGTGCTTCCCACACAATGCCTGGAAGTGAACTCAGTGACTTGGTGTTGTGCTTCCCACACAATGCCTGAAAGTAAACTCAGTAACTTGGTGTTGTGCTTCCCTCACAATGCCTGAAAGTAAACTCAGTAACTTGGTGTTGTGCTTCCCACACAATGCCTGAAAGTAAACTCAGTAACTTGGTGTTGTGCTTCCCACACAATGCCTGAAAGTAAACTCAGTAACTTGGTATTGTGCTTCCCACACAATGCCTGAAAGTAAACTCAGTAACTTGGTATTGTGCTTCCCACACAATGCCTGAAAGTAAACTCAGTAACTTGGTATTGTGCTTCCCACACAATGCCTGAAAGTAAACTCAGTAACTTGGTATTGTGCTTCCCACACAATGCCTGAAAGTAAACTCAGTAGCTTGGTATTGTGCTTCCCACACAATGCCTGAAAGTAAACTCAGTAGCTTGGTATTGTGCTTCCCACACAATGCCTGAAAGTAAACTCAGTAGCTTGGTATTGTGCTTCCCACACAATGCCTGAAAGTAAACTCAGTAGCTTGGTATTGTGCTTCCCACACAATGCCTGAAAGTAAACTTAGTGACTTGGTATTGTGCTTCCCACACAATGCCTGAAAGTAAACTCAGTAGCTTGGTATTGTGCTTCCCACACAATGCCTGAAAGTAAACTCAGTAACTTGGTATTGTGCTTCCCACACAATGCCTGAAAGTAAACTCAGTAGCTTGGTATTGTGCTTCCCACACAATGCCTGAAAGTAAACTCAGTAACTTGGTATTGTGCTTCCCACACACAATGCCTGAAAGTACACTCAGTAGCTTGGTATTGTGTTTCCCACACAATGCCTGAAAGTAAACTCAGTAGCTTGGTATTGTGCTTCCCACACAATGCCTGAAAGTAAACTCAGTAGCTTGGTATTGTGCTTCCCACCCAATGCCTGAAAGTAAACTCAGTAGCTTGGTATTGTGCTTCCCACACAATGCCTGAAAGTAAACTCAGTGACTTGGTATTGTGCTTCCCACACAATGCCTGAAAGTAAACTCAGTAGCTTGGTATTGTGCTTCCCACACAATGCCTGAAAGTAAACTCAGTAACTTGGTATTGTGCTTCCCACACAATGCCTGAAATTAAACTCAGTAGCTTGGTATTGTGCTTCCCACACAATGCCTGAAAGTAAACTCAGTAACTTGGTATTGTGCTTCCCACACAATGCCTGAAAGTAAACTCAGTAGCTTGGTATTGTGCTTCCCACACAATGCCTGAAAGTAAACTCAGTAGCTTGGTATTGTGCTTCCCACACAATGCCTGAAAGTAAACTCAGTAACTTGGTATTGTGCTTCCCACACAATGCCTGTAAATGAACTCAGTGACTTGGTGTTGTGTTTCCCACACAATGCCTGAAAGTAAACTCGGTAGGTTGGTGTTGTGTTTCCCACACAATGCCTGAAAGTGAACTCAGTAACTTGGTATTGTGCTTCCCACACAATGCCTAAAAGTAAACTCAGTAGCTTGCAGTTGTGCTTCCCACACAATGCCTGGAAGTGAACTCAGTGACTTGGTGTTGTGCTTCCCACACAATGCCTGGAAGTGAACTCAGTGACTTGGTGTTGTGCTTCCCACACAATGCCTGGAAGTGAACTCAGTGACTTGGTGTTGTGTTTCCCACACAATGCCTGAAAGTGAACTCGGTAGGTTGGTGTTGTGTTTCCCACACAATGCCTGAAAGTGAACTCAGTAACTTGGTATTGTGCTTCCCACACAATGCCTGAAAATGAACTCGGTAGGCTGGTGTTGTGTTTCCCACACAATGCCTGAAAGTGAACTCAGTAACTTGGTATTGTGCTTCCCACACAATGCCTGGAAGTGAACTCAGTGACTTGGTGTTGTGCTTCCCACACAATGCCTGAAAGTAAACTCAGTAGCTTGCTGTTGTGCTTCCCACACAATGCCTGGAAGTGAACTCGGTAGGCTGGTGTTGTGTTTCCCACACAATGCCTGAAAGTGAACTCAGTAACTTGGTATTGTGCTTCCCACACAATGCCTGGAAGTGAACTCAGTGACTTGGTGTTGTGCTTCCCACACAATGCCTGAAAGTAAACTCAGTAGCTTGCTGTTGTGCTTCCCACACAATGCCTGGAAGTGAACTCAGTGACTTGGTGTTGTGCTTCCCACACAATGCCTGGAAGTAAACTCGGTAGGTTGGTGTTGTGTTTCCCACACAATGCCTGAAAGTGAACTCAGTAACTTGGTATTGTGCTTCCCACACAATGCCTGAATGTAAACTCAGTAGCTTACTGTTGTGCTTCCCACACAATGCCTGGAAGTGAACTCAGTGACTTGGTGTTGTGCTTCCCACACAATGCCTGGAAGTGAACTCAGTGACTTGGTGTTGTGTTTCCCACACAATGCCTGAAAGTGAACTCAGTGACTTGGTGTTTTGCTTCCCACACAATGCCTGAAAGTGAACTCAGTGACTTGGTGTTGTGCTTCCCACACAATGCCTGGAAGTGAACTCAGTGACTTGGTGTTGTGCTTCCCACACAATGCCTGGAAGTGAACTCAGTAGCTTGGTGTTGTGCTTCCCACACATTGCCTGGAAGTGAACTCAGTAGCTTGCTGTTGTGCTTCCCACACAATGCCTGGAAGTGAACTCAGTGACTTGGTGTTGTGCTTCCCACACAATGCCTGGAAATAAACTCGGTAGGTTGGTGTTGTGTTTCCCACACAATGCCTGAAAGTGAACTCAGTAACTTGGTATTGTGCTTCCCACACAATGCCTGAAAGTAAACTCAGTAGCTTACTGTTGTGCTTCCCACACAATGCCTGGAAGTGAACTCAGTGACTTGGTGTTGTGCTTTTCACACAATGCCTGGAAGTGAACTCAGTGACTTGGTGTTTTGCTTCCCACACAATGCCTGAAAGTGAACTCAGTGACTTGGTGTTGTGCTTCCCACACAATGCCTGGAAGTGAACTCAGTGACTTGGTGTTGTGCTTCCCACACAATGCCTGGAAGTGAACTCAGTGACTTGGTGTTGTGCTTCCCACACAATGCCTGGAAGTGAACTCAGTAGCTTGGTGTTGTGCTTCCCACACATTGCCTGGAAGTGAACTCAGTGACTTGGTGTTGTGCTTCCCACACAATGCCTGAAAGTGAACTCCTCTATGTTAATAAAAATGCAAAACTTCTATTTAATGTCATTGTTTGAGTATGTTTACAATCAAGAAAATGTAATAAATTATTAAAAAGCTAGATTGTATAAGTAGTCTTTTTTGTGTGTAACAAAATGCTCTTACCTTTCTACAAGAAACCAAATGTGATGCAACCCCACAGAATGGTACTGAAGTCGACAAAATAGGATAATTAGTTTTAGGTATTGAATTAAAGCTAATTCATTTATCTACATATTGGTGAAAAAATCTTTAAAATCCATTAATTAGTTCAAAGTTATTCAAAATTACATAAGTAAAGGTAAGGGAAGTCCTTTTGGAGAAAAATGAAAAATAAAACAGTACCGATTTTTTTTAAAATTTAGCATTGCAACAGAAAGTTAATTATTTCCAGGACAAACAAATATTAATCAATCGTCATGAAATTTAACAAACATAATCATAATGAATTAATACACAAGCTGTTAAAGTTTTAAATGTTTTAAGTAATATTTATTACATTTTTAAACAATTTAATGTTTAGAGGACATTTTGCTTGATTTTATACAAAATCTGCATAAAAACACATTTTTGAGTAATTTCTAAAAATCCTTTTAGCTTGAAAATGTCACAGCTATAAGTTAAGGCATTCAACATTACAATTCAATAATAATCTAAAAAACGTCCTAGGACCCTTTTCTTCACATTTTTTGCATTTATTGAAAAATCAGTTTTACCGACTTCCGTACCATTTCGTGGGGTTGTATCACAAATATATCTTAAGATAACATCATTTTAAAGTTGGTTGAACTATCTGAGTTCCCAGAGAAGATATTTATCAATTGCAGTACTGTTGACTAAATCTGACCATACATCAGCATCTTTATGTTTGATCTACAAGAAGTTTTCTTATATCATTTTTTTTTTTAAATACATTAACTACCTATGGAAAAATATTGGAATCATTTGAAGAATAGATAAATGAAGTTTGTTATTCTCTTAACATACTTGTATTACCATTTATTGATAAGGTTGATTACAGCTTGACATTGGTTATAATAAAAAATAAATGACACTGACATTCTTCTAGCTTTTCAGAAGTGAAAAAATATTGTATTAAACAGACTTCATTTTTAAGCTATTTTACATTGTTCAATAAATAATGTTTGAACAAAATACAAAATATTTGGACACCTTACACAAACCAGCTACAATAGAACCGCTGTGCATTACTGCTTCAGAATAAGTCCAACTTGATGTCGGTCCTGTTTTGATAACACCTATGTTTGGAGTCCAACTTGATTTATATGACTTGTATTTTAGTCTAAATTAATTGCGACCTAATGTGCGACTCTTATTTGTATGAATCCAAGCAAAATAAAGACTGCTAACAAGCAGCCACATCAGTCTAACAGTTGTAATTGTTCAGTGAATCACCCAGGTTATAATTAGTTGTGAAATTTTACCTGTTTTATATGTTGTTTTTTTATTTTAATTATTTGCCTTTACTTTTTTGTATAAAAATGTGTTTGGTATACATGTTGTTGTTATTGTTTGGTATACATGTTGTTGTTATTGTTTGGTATACATGTTGTTGTTTGGTATACATGTTGTTGTTGTTGTTTGGTATACATGTTGTTGTTGTTGTTTGGTATACATGTTGTTGTTGTTGTTTGGTATACATGTTGTTGTTGTTGTTTGGTATACATGTTGTTGTTGTTGTTTGGTATACATGTTGTTGTTGTTGTTTGGTATACATGTTGTTGTTGTTGTTTGGTATACATGTTGTTGTTTGGTATACATGTTGTTGTTATTGTTTGGTATACATGTTGTTGTTTGGTATACATGTTGTTGTTGTTGTTTGGTATACATGTTGTTGTTTGGTATACATGTTGTTGTTATTGTTTGGTATACATGTTGTTGTTTGGTATACATGTTGTTGTTATTGTTTGGTATACATGTTGTTGTTTGGTATACATGTTGTTGTTATTGTTTGGTATACATGTTGTTGTTTGGTATACATGTTGTTGTTATTGTTTGGTATACATGTTATTGTTTGGTATACAGGTTGTTGTTTGGTATACATGTTGTTGTTTGGTATACATGTTGTTGTTTGGTATACATGTTGTTGTTGTTGTTTGGTATACATGTTGTTGTTATTGTTTGGTATACATGTTGTTGTTTGGTATACATGTTGTTGTTATTGTTTGGTATACATGTTGTTGTTTGGTATACATGTTGTTGTTGTTGTTTGGTATACATGTTGTTGTTATTGTTTGGTATACATGTTGTTGTTTGGTATACATGTTGTTGTTGTTGTTTGGTATACATGTTGTTGTTATTGTTTGGTATACATGTTGTTGTTTGGTATACATGTTGTTGTTATTGTTTGGTATACATGTTATTGTTTGGTATACAGGTTGTTGTTTGGTATACATGTTGTTGTTTGGTATACATGTTGTTGTTTGGTATACATGTTGTTGTTGTTGTTTGGTATACATGTTGTTGTTATTGTTTGGTATACATGTTGTTGTTTGGTATACATGTTGTTGTTTGGTATACATGTTGTTGTTGTTGTTTGGTATACATGTTGTTGTTTGGTATACATGTTGTTGTTATTGTTTGGTATACATGTTGTTGTTTGGTATACATGTTGTTGTTATTGTTTGGTATACATGTTGTTGTTTGGTATACATGTTGTTGTTGTTGTTTGGTATACATGTTGTTGTTGTTGTTTGGTATACATGTTGTTGTTATTGTTTGGTATACATGTTGTTGTTATTGTTTGGTATACATGTTGTTGTTTGGTATACATGTTGTTGTTGTTGTTTGGTATACATGTTGTTGTTTGGTATACATGTTGTTGTTTGGTATACATGTTGTTGTTATTGTTTGGTATACATGTTGTTGTTTGGTATACATGTTGTTGTTTGGTATACATGTTGTTGTTGTTGTTTGGTATACATGTTGTTGTTATTGTTTGGTATACATGTTGTTGTTTGGTATACATGTTGTTGTTTGGTATACATGTTGTTGTTGTTGTTTGTTATACATGTTGTTGTTATTGTTTGGTATACATGTTGTTGTTTGGTATACATGTTGTTGTTTGGTATACATGTTGTTGTTGTTGTTTGGTATACATGTTGTTGTTATTGTTTGGTATACATGTTGTTGTTTGGTATACATGTTGTTGTTTGGTATACATGTTGTTGTTGTTGTTTGGTATACATGTTGTTGTTATTGTTTGGTATACATGTTGTTGTTTGGTATACATGTTGTTGTTTGGTATACATGTTGTTGTTGTTGTTTGGTATACATGTTGTTGTTTGGTATACATGTTGTTGTTGTTGTTTGGTATACATGTTGTTGTTTGGTATACATGTTGTTGTTATTGTTTGGTATACATGTTGTTGTTTGGTATACATGTTGTTGTTGTTGTTTGGTATACATGTTGTTGTTGTTGTTTGGTATACATGTTGTTGTTATTGTTTGGTATACATGTTGTTGTTATTGTTTGGTATACATGTTGTTGTTTGGTATACATGTTGTTGTTGTTGTTTGGTATACATGTTGTTGTTTGGTATACATGTTGTTGTTGTTGTTTGGTATACATGTTGTTGTTATTGTTTGGTATACATGTTGTTGTTATTGTTTGGTATACATGTTGTTGTTGTTGTTTGGTATACATGTTGTTGTTATTGTTTGGTATACATGTTGTTGTTTGGTATACATGTTGTTGTTGTTGTTTGGTATACATGTTGTTGTTATTGTTTGGTATACATGTTGTTGTTATTGTTTGGTATACATGTTGTTGTTTGGTATACATGTTGTTGTTGTTGTTTGGTATACATGTTGTTGTTGTTGTTTGGTATACATGTTGTTGTTATTGTTTGGTATACATGTTGTTGTTTGGTATACATGTTGTTGTTGTTGTTTGGTATACATGTTGTTGTTATTGTTTGGTATACATGTTGTTGTTATTGTTTGGTATACATGTTGTTGTTTGGTATACATGTTGTTGTTTGGTATACATGTTGTTGTTGTTGTTTGGTATACATGTTGTTGTTGTTGTTTGGTATACATGTTGTTAAGTTTTATTCAATGGGTCTAGACCGGATTAATGACAATTACTGTATTTGCATGTCGAATCATTTATTTTAAAATTCTGCTGTCCTAAAATTCTGAGATTTTTTTCCTAGGTGGACAAAAAGGAAATAGAAGGCAGAACTTTGATAGAAGTTCCTGGTTACACAGAGAAAGTGGAGTTTGGTGTGCTGGTCTCTTTTGCTTACAAAGTTGTGGATTCAGGTTAGTAGACAAAAGGTACTTGGAATGGTGAACAAACTCTTTGTATGAACTATTTTAATAAACAAAAAGGACTTGGTATAGTGAACAAACATTTTTAACAACCATTTGATTGATTTTTTTTATATCTATGTTAACTAGTTGATTCTGGCTAAAACTGAAGAACTGGCTAGAACTGAATATCCTATTTTCAAAATAGGATATCTCCTTTATTTGGGAAATGAGATAATCGAAATTTTCTGCTCCACATAAACGCCTAACAATTTGGCATCTTATTGTTAATGTACGAATAGGTAATATATATCAAATTTGGGTGAGAAAAAAATGTTGGTAAATAAAATGAACTTTTTACAAATGTATACATTCATGTTTATTTACAAAATATGGTATGTCCCAGTTTGTAAGTAAAGTACCAGTCAGACCGAATTGATCCATAGGTCCGATGAAGCAGCGTTCACCAGTTTCTGTGGCCACGGCATACTAGGTGATTGTGTGGCCAGCACTATGCACAGCCGCCTTTACTTTACCCCAACTAAGGTCAGGTACCCATCAGAGCTGGGTAGACTCAGGGACACCCTCCAGACGGGGGAAAAAAATCCTAGCCTGCACCAGGATTCAAACCCGGGACCTTCGGCTCGCCAGTCGAACACGCTGCCGCTCGGCTACCGTGCCCCAGTTTGACTTATCAGCAAAATGTGGTAAATCCATTCTAATTTGTTAAACCGTCCACTAAGTAATATTTTGGTATGTTATTTAACTTGGAACCACTTAAATATTTATACATAGTTGATTAATTAATCTCTCTCTATATATATGTAAAGCAGACCGTTTGTTATCCGATTAAGAGAGGAATGGGCATTTCTTATAGCGCTTCTATCCATGCTATTAAATTAGCATGCTCAGTGCGCTCTTGGTGTGAATGGCAGTGGCAGTTGTATTAGCCAAAGCGAAAGGTCTTTAAGTTCTTTTTAAAAGATTCTCTTGTCTCAGATTCTCTCAGTGGTTAAATTAAGGACATGTGATCTTATTGTCACGTATTATTTTACTTTGTGATCTCGCTTCTAGCATGATTGGTAGCGTATCCGACTGCCATGCGGGCGATCTAGGTTCCATTCCTCACTGTAGCTTGGTCTGTGTTACTTTTCTTACCTTTTTGATACAATATCTTTGATGACCTAATATTGACAGATCCAATATAATATTTTGAAATGGAGAATATAACTGTAAATGATGCAAAGTTACCCTGTAATGTAGGCCTATACAAATAAATTGTGACCTACGGTAAATATAATATATTTAGGAACATTACATGTAAAAAAAAAAAAGTCCATATAAATATATAATACTTATTTATTCAATCATTTTATTAACATTTTAAAAAGAAAAATAATTCAGAAAACAAAAATGTCTACTGTCATCTTCATGAGATTGTGCAGTAGTATATCTCTCTGTAATTGTCAAATAGTGTCTCATACCAATTCATACATTTACATTATTTTTACTATTTAGTCATTTGCACCCACAGCACTGATGTTTTTTATCGTGCCTGGAAAAGTCAAGAGTATAATAATAAGTTTATATAAATTAAAAAAATATATATTTCTATTTTGCAGCTAAAAAACCTAATTATTAGCCTCTATTTTAAAATTGAAACAATAGGCCTACAAAGCTTAAATGTAAAGAAATATAAAGCCTACTTAACTATAGAACATATTTCTACCCTCAGACTCTCCTATATAAAGCCTACTTAACTATAGAACATATTTCTACCCTCAGACTCTCCTATATAAAACCTACTTAACTATAGAACATATTTCTACACTCAGACTCTCCTATATAAAACCTACTTAACTATAGAACATATTTCTACCCTCAGACTCTCCTATATAAAACCTACTTAACTATAGAACATATTTCTACCCTCAGACTCTCCTATATAAAGCCTACTTAACTATAGAACATATTTCTACACTCAGACTCTCCTATATAAAACCTACTTAACTATAGAACATATTTCTACCCTCAGACTCTCCTATATAAAACCTACTTAACTATAGAACATATTTCTACCCTCAGACTCTCCTATATAAAGCCTACTTAACTATAGAACATATTTCTACCCTCAGACTCTCCTATATAAAGCCTACTTAACTATAGAACATATTTCTACACTCAGACTCTCCTATATAAAACCTACTTAACTATAGAACATATTTCTACCCTCAGACTCTCCTATATAAAGCCTACTTAACTATAGAACATATTTCTACCCTCAGACTCTCCTATATAAAACCTACTTAACTATAGAACATATTTCTACACTCAGACTCTCCTATATAAAACCTACTTAACTATAGAACATATTTCTACCCTCAGACTCTCCTATATAAAACCTACTTAACTATAGAACATATTTCTACCCTCAGACTCTCCTATATAAAGCCTACTTAACTATAGAACATATTTCTACCCTCAGACTCTCCTATATAAAGCCTACTTAACTATAGAACATATTTCTACCCTCAGACTCTCCTATATAAAGCCTACTTAACTATAGAACATATTTCTACCCTCAGACTCTCCTATATAAAGCCTACTTAACTATAGAACATATTTCTACCCTCAGACTCTCCTATATAAAACCTACTTAACTATAGAACATATTTCTACCCTCAGACTCTCCTATATAAAGCCTACTTAACTATAGAACATATTTCTACCCTCAGACTCTCCTATATAAAGCCTACTTAACTATAGAACATATTTCTACCCCCATTAAATGTAAAGAAATATAAAGCCTACTTAACTATAGAACATATTTCTACCCTCATTAAATGTAAAGAAATAAAAAGCCTACTTAACTATAGAACATATTTCTACCCTCATTAAATGTAAAGAAATATAAAACCTACTTAACTATAGAACATATTTCTACACTCAGACTCTCCTATATAAAACCTACTTAACTATAGAACATATTTCTACCCTCAGACTCTCCTATATAAAGCCTACTTAACTATAGAACATATTTCTACCCTCACTCTCCTATATAAAGCCTACTTAACTATAGAACATATTTCTACACTCAGACTCTCCTATATAAAACCTACTTAACTATAGAACATATTTCTACCCTCAGACTCTCCTATATAAAGCCTACTTAACTATAGAACATATTTCTACCCTCAGACTCTCCTATATAAAGCCTACTTAACTATAGAACATATTTCTACCCTCAGACTCTCCTATATAAAGCCTACTTAACTATAGAACATATTTCTACCCTCAGACTCTCCTATATAAAGCCTACTTAACTATAGAACATTTTTCTACCCTCAGACTCTCCTAAAAAAACCTACTTAACTATAGAACATATTTCTACCCTCAGACTCTCCTATATAAAGCCTACTTAACTATAGAACATATTTCTACCCTCAGACTCTCCTATATAAAGCCTACTTAACTATAGAACATATTTCTACCCTCATTAAATGTAAAGAAATATAAAGCCTACTTAACTATAGAACATATTTCTACCCTCATTAAATGTAAAGAAATAAAAAGCCTACTTAACTATAGAACATATTTCTACCCTCATTAAATGTAAAGAAATATAAAACCTACTTAACTATAGAACATATTTCTACACTCAGACTCTCCTATATAAAACCTACTTAACTATAGAACATATTTCTACCCTCAGACTCTCCTATATAAAGCCTACTTAACTATAGAACATATTTCTACCCTCACTAAATGTAAAGAAATATAAAGCCTACTTAACTATAGAACATATTTCTACCCTCATTAAATGTAAAGAAATATAAAGCCTACTTAACTATAGAACATATTTCTACCCTCATTAAATGTAAAGAAATATAAAGCCTACTTAACTATAGAACATATTTCTACCCTCATTAAATGTAAAGAAATAAAAAGCCTACTTAACTATAGAACATATTTCTACACTTAGACTCTCCTATATAAAACCTACTTAACTATAGAACATATTTCTACCCTCAGACTCTCCTATATAAAGCCTACTTAACTATAGAACATATTTCTACACTCATTAAATGTAAAGAAATAAAAAGCCTACTTAACTATAGAACATATTTCTACCCTCATTAAATGTAAAGAAATATAAAACCTACTTAACTATAGAACATATTTCTACACTCAGACTCTCCTATATAAAACCTACTTAACTATAGAACATACTTCTACCCTCAGACTCTCCTATATAAAGCCTACTTAACTATAGAACATATTTCTACCCTCATTAAATGTAAAGAAATATAAAGCCTACTTAACTATAGAACATATTTCTACCCTCATTAAATGTAAAGAAATATAAAGCCTACTTAACTATAGAACATATTTCTACCCTCATTAAATGTAAAGAAATAAAAAGCCTACTTAACTATAGAACATATTTCTACCCTCATTAAATGTAAAGAAATATAAAACCTACTTAACTATAGAACATATTTCTACACTCAGACTCTCCTATATAAAACCTACTTAACTATAGAACATATTTCTACCCTCAGACTCTCCTATATAAAGCCTACTTAACTATAGAACATATTTCTACCCTCATTAAATGTAAAGAAATAAAAAGCCTACTTAACTATAGAACATATTTCTACCCTCATTAAATGTAAAGAAATATAAAACCTACTTAACTATAGAACATATTTCTACACTCAGAATCTCCTATATAAAACCTACTTAACTATAGAACATATTTCTACCCTCAGACTCTCCTATATAAAGCCTACTTAATTATAGAACATATTTCTACACTCAGACTCTCCTATATAAAACCTACTTAACTATAGAACATATTTCTACCCTCAGACTCTCCTATATAAAACCTACTTAACTATAGAACATATTTCTACCATCAGACTCTCCTATATAAAACCTACTTAACCATAGAACATATTTCTACCATCAGACTCTCCTATATAAAACCTACTTAACTATAGAACATATTTCTACCATCAGACTCTCCTATATAAAACCTACTTAACTATAAAACATATTTCTACACTCAGACTCTCCTATATAAAACCTACTTAACTATAGAACATATTTCTACCCTCAGACTCTCCTATATAAAACCTACTTAACTATAGAACATATTTCTACCCTCAGACTCTCCTATATAAAACCTACTTAACTATAGTATTTCTACCCTCAGACTCTCCTATATAAAACCTACTTAACTATAGTACATATTTCTACACTCAGACTCTCCTATATAAAACCTACTTAACTATAGAACATATTTCTACCCTCAGACTCTCCTAAATAAAGCCTACTTAACTATAGAACATATTTCTACACTCAGACTCTCCTATATAAAACCAACTTAACTATAGAACATATTTCTACCCTCAGACTCTCCTATATAAAACCTACTTAATTGTAGAACATATTTCTACCGTCAGACTCTCCTAAATAAAGCCTACTTAACTATAGAACATATTTCTACACTCAGACTCTCCTATATAAAACCTACTTAACTATAGAACATATTTCTACACTCAGACTCTCCTATATAAAACCTACTTAACTATAGAACATATTTCTACACTCAGACTCTCCTATATAAAACCTACTTAACCATAGACTATAGAACATATTTCTACACTCAAGACTCTCCTATATAAAGACTACTTAACTATAGAACATATTTCAACCATCAGACTCTCCTATATAAAGACTACTTAACTATAGAACATATTTCTACCCTCAGACTCTCCTATATAAAGCCTACTTAACTTTAGAACATATTTCTACACTCAGATTCTCCTATATAAAGCCTACTTAACTTTAGAACATATTTCTACCCTCATTAAATGTAAAGAAATATAAAGCCTACTCAACTATAGAACATATTTCTACCCTCAGACTCTCCTATATAAAGCCTACTTAACTATAGAACATATTTCTACCCTCAGACTCTCCTAAATAAAACCTACTTAACTATAGAACATATTTCTACCCTCAGACTCTCCTATATAAAACCTACTTAACTATAGAACATATTTCTACCCTCAGACTCTCCTATATAAAACCTACTTAACTATAGAACATATTTCTACACTCAGACTCTCCTATATAAAACCTTTTTAACTATAGAACATATTTCTACCCTCAGATTCTCCTATATATATCCTACTTAACTATAGAACATATTTCTACCCTCAGACTCTCCTATATAAAGCCTACTTAACTATAGAACATATTTCTACCCTCACTCTCCTATATAAAGCCTACTTAACTATAGAACATATTTCTACCCTCAGACTCTCCTATATAAAACCTACTTAACTATAGAACATATTTCTACCCTCAGACTCTCCTATATAAAGCCTACTTAACTATAGAACATATTTCTACCCTCAGACTCTCCTATATAAAACCTACTTAACTATAGAACATATTTCTACCCTCAGACTCTCCTATATAAAGCCTACTTAACTATAGAACATATTTCTACCCTCAGACTCTCCTATATAAAGCCTACTTAACTATAGAACATATTTCTACCCTCATTAAATGTAAAGAAATATAAAGCCTACTTAACTATAGAACATATTTCTACCCTCATTAAATGTAAAGAAATAAAAAGCCTACTTAACTATAGAACATATTTCTACCCTCATTAAATGTAAAGAAATATAAAACCTACTTAACTATAGAACATATTTCTACACTCAGACTCTCCTATATAAAACCTACTTAACTATAGAACATATTTCTACCCTCAGACTCTCCTATATAAAGCCTACTTAACTATAGAACATATTTCTACCCTCATTAAATGTAAAGAAATATAAAGCCTACTTAACTATAGAACATATTTCTACCCTCATTAAATGTAAAGAAATATAAAGCCTACTTAACTATAGAACATATTTCTACCCTCATTAAATGTAAAGAAATATAAAGCCTACTTAACTATAGAACATATTTCTACCCTCATTAAATGTAAAGAAATAAAAAGCCTACTTAACTATAGAACATATTTCTACCCTCATTAAATGTAAAGAAATATAAAACCTACTTAAGTATAGAACATATTTCTACACTTAGACTCTCCTATATAAAACCTACTTAACTATAGAACATATTTCTACCCTCAGACTCTTCTATATAAAGCCTACTTAACTATAGAACATATTTCTACACTCATTAAATGTAAAGAAATAAAAAGCCTACTTAACTATAGAACATATTTCTACCCTCATTAAATGTAAAGAAATATAAAACCTACTTAACTATAGAACATATTTCTACACTCAGACTCTCCTATATAAAACCTACTTAACTATAGAACATACTTCTACCCTCAGACTCTCCTATATAAAGCCTACTTAACTATAGAACATATTTCTACCCTCATTAAATGTAAAGAAATATAAAGCCTACTTAACTATAGAACATATTTCTACCCTCATTAAATGTAAAGAAATATAAAGCCTACTTAACTATAGAACATATTTCTACCCTCATTAAATGTAAAGAAATAAAAAGCCTACTTAACTATAGAACATATTTCTACCCTCATTAAATGTAAAGAAATATAAAACCTACTTAACTATAGAACATATTTCTACACTCAGACTCTCCTATATAAAACCTACTTAACTATAGAACATATTTCTACCCTCAGACTCTCCTATATAAAGCCTACTTAACTATAGAACATATTTCTACCCTCATTAAATGTAAAGAAATAAAAAGCCTACTTAACTATAGAACATATTTCTACCCTCATTAAATGTAAAGAAATATAAAACCTACTTAACTATAGAACATATTTCTACACTCAGACTCTCCTATATAAAACCTACTTAACTATAGAACATATTTCTACCCTCAGACTCTCCTATATAAAGCCTACTTAACTATAGAACATATTTCTACACTCAGACTCTCCTATATAAAACCTACTTAACTATAGAACATATTTCTACCCTCAGACTCTCCTATATAAAACCTACTTAACTATAGAACATATTTCTACCCTCAGACTCTCCTATATAAAACCTACTTAACTATAGAACATATTTCTACCCTCAGACTCTCCTATATAAAACCTTCTTAACTATAGAACATATTTCTACCCTCAGACTCTCCTATATAAAACCTACTTAACTATAGAACATATTTCTACCCTCAGACTCTCCTAAATAAAGCCTACTTAACTATAGAACATATTTCTACCCTCAGACTCTCCTAAATAAAGCCTACTTAACTATAGAACATATTTCTACCCTCAGACGCTCCTAAATAAAGCCTACTTAACTATAGAACATATTTCTACCATCAGACTCTCCTATATAAAACCTACTTAACTATAGAACATATTTCTACCATCAGACTCTCCTATATAAAACCTACTTAACTCAGGGTTCCCACGCTTCCGGGAAAGTCGGGAATTAGACGGGAATCCAGTAAAATTTTATCCGGCCGTAAAAGACGGGATTTAGAAAGGAAAAAGGTCTAAAAAGCCGGGAAAAAAAAGAAGACAAAAACCCAAAACAAAAATGTCAAAGATGCATAGTTTTTCCTCGCCGAATGTGTATTTTTCTATCATTAGCGCCGTTTTTTGTGTTTTCCACCCAATGCACACTGAGAATTTAAAACAAAGGGATAGGCGAATCTATTCCTAAATATATCGAGGTCGGAGGACTAGTTCACTATGTCACTATGTTTTACGTTTTTTTTGTTTGTGATCATTCATTTAATCCTTTAGCGATCTTGCCGTTTTTTTAACACTTATGCCTACTATCGGTAATTTTCTGACTTGGCTTTGCTGATTTTCTTTAAGGCAAGTATCTTTTATTGTTTTGTTTTATATTTAAAAATGCATAGGCCTAGGCCTATTCGTTGTGATTCTTACTGCTACTGTCCACTGTCGTAAGTTCCAAAAATACAAGATCATAGGTCAAGGACGGGTCAACGTCCTCAATGTTATTAATTTTATATTAGATTAAATCCAGCCATTATGATTTTGATCAATTGACCATTTACAAAAACAAAATCATTCTTCTTTTAGTCTTAGTAAGCCTAAGCCCACACTTGGCCCATTACTATAAGTCTTCCATTATATATTAGCCTATACTTGAAGCAGGCTGGTCCAGCGGTTAGTTCACCGGCCTGTCAGCCAAAAACCAACTGACAGGTCGCGGGTTCTATCCCTGCCACCGACGGATCTCTGTCGCCCTGCAGGAGTTTTGGGCCTAGTGGACGTAATAATCTTCTGTCTAGAAGGAACGTCTGTAAAATTATAAGATATACTTGACTTTAGACTTTATGTAATTAATTAGGCCTACTTGGGTTAAAGCGGCCGATTTTGCCTAAGACAAAGATGACCTAGTTTTGTCTCGCAAATTTTTTTTATTTTAGAATGTTTTCAATCTTTTGTTCATCTTATGGCAAATGTAGGCCTACTATCATTTAAGAACACATTAAATTGGAATTTTCGCTCACAATTGTTTTAAATATTATATAAGAGTCATTTATTTAAATATTAGGCTAAGGCTCTGATAAAATGAATTGACGAACATCTCCTAGTAACCGTAGCCATAGCGTCATAGCCATAGGCTTGCCACTTGCCATAGATCTAGTAGTAGTTAATGGGCTAATGTGAATGTCCGATTTTCGCGTCGGAATTTGTTGCTAAGAAACTATAGTTCTAGTTCATGCCTAATTTTGTTTAGACAGTTGTTTGAATGTGGTTTCAAAATTTATTTTAGGCAACTATGATTGGGGTTTCAAAACTTAAACATGTATACAATGTATATTTAGGCCCTAGTAGTTTGTTTGATTTTAGTTTTGATGTCTTTGACTTTGAAGTTTGTGACCTCGAATTCACTGATTCTGCATATCATAAAATAAAAATAGGAAATATTGATGTATTTGCAATCAAGCTTTTTCATGATATGGATAAATAATTGGACTAATTATCTAATTTTTAATTTATTTAAAAAAATGGACGCAAAGGCTTTTTAATTAAAAAGTACGAAATGTATGTAAAGCAAGGGGGATCACTCTTAATTATTTTTAATCCTTACGTCAGACCCAGTTGTCCTTTTTGTCTTTGTTACTAGGCTTACAAATTATTTGTTTTCAATTAGTTACCTACTTTTAGTAAATGAGATACTAATAGTAGCCTCTCTTAAAGACATTTCTAGTGATATTTAGCAAGATAATATTGACTTAGAGCTAAGCAACACTAATATCATCATGATTTTGGCTTTTTTTATGTTATTAAGAAGACTTATCTGCCTATTTATATTTATAAATTTATAATATAAAACACTTTGTGTGTCTTTCCCAGTCATTATCAATGAAGGTAAGACATCAGAAACTACACACCTATTGCAAAGCCCACCACATTTCTCTCAAAACAAAAGCATTGGGAGAAATGACAAGTGTCATTGAGGAGAAAATAAAAGTTGTACAAAATTAATAATTTTGTGATTAAAGTTTATTATCTGTACTAAATAAAAGATTTAATTGAATTATTAAATCTGAATTGTCAGTTTATGTTGTGTTTAGACTTTATGTAAATAGAATTATACTCGTTATATAGTAAATTTAAATTCATTTTGGTAACCAGGAATTTTGCTCTTATAGCAAGGAAATAGTCAGGAAACAGTCAGGAATTTTTTTTCGGAAAAAGAGTGGGAACCCTGTAATAACTATAGAACATATTTCTACCCTCAGACTCTCCTATATAAAACCTACTTAACTATAGAACATATTTCTACACTCAGACTCTCCTATATAAAACCTACTTAACTATAGAACATATTTCTACCATCAGACTCTCCTATATAAAACCTACTTAACTATAGAACATATTTCTACACTCAGACTCTCCTATATAAAACCTACTTAACTATAGAACATATTTCTACACTCAGACTCTCCTATATAAAACCTACTTAACTATAGAACATATTTCTACACTCAGACTCTCCTATAAAAAACCTACTTAACTATAGAACATATTTCTACCCTCAGACTCTCCTAAATAAAGCCTACTTAACTATAGAACATATTTCTACACTCAGACTCTCCTAAATAAAGCCTACTTAACTATAGAACATATTTCTACCCTCAGACTCTCCTAAATAAAGCCTACTTAACTATAGAACATATTTCTACACTCAGACTCTCCTATATAAAACCTACTTAACTATAGAACATATTTCTACCCTCAGACTCTCCTAAATAAAGCCTACTTAACTATAGAACATATTTCTACCCTCAGATTCTCCTATATAAAACCTACTTAACTATAGAACATATTTCTACCCTCAGACTCTCCTATATAAAACCTACTTAACTATAGAACATATTTCTACACTCAGACTCTCCTATAGACTCTTCCTATAGACTAGTGCTGGCCTTACTCCATTCTAAGAAATTCTAATTATTGGAGGTCAGAGAAAAAAGCTTGCACACTGAAGTTTTCAAAGTCTGTAACATTGTTACAAGATGTAGAAGAGATCTTTCCTTACAATGATGAAATGATTTTTTTGTCATGAGCATTGTTTAGTTAAATTAAATTGTGCCATTTTTCAATAAATAAGTCTGATGCCTTTTGGTGACGTTTCCTGTACATGAGCAAAAGTAGCATACGGCTATCATTGATTGGTCAAAATTCCACAACGCCTTTTGAGAATAAATAAAAACCTACATACCGCGGTTGGATAAGGATATACATCATTTTGAATACAGAAAGAAATATGCTATGATAGAACCTGGTATACTGCATAAAAATCATTTTCTCATTTTTTTCCAAAATTGGGCATATACTGTATTTTGAAACTAAGCTCTTCAAACGTGTGCAAAGGAAATATCCTTTATTTTTTTTATTTTTTTTATTTATATTTCTATTATTCATTTATTTTCTCTCAAATATATATTTTATTACTGAATATAATTATAGCCTCATTTGATGAAGAGGTTTCAAAATAGAAATTTAAATAATCATTACGATACTGTATACTACAATAGGTGATACTAGACATGCAAGTCAATTCTATTACAGTTATAAGAGTGTGTTCAAACTAAGAATTTTGACATTGTCATGAACATGACCCTTAGCTTACTCAGTTTAATCTACAAGCTAATGTCACTTCTATAATACCAGATTTTGTTTTTGCTGTTGCAGATGAAGAGATAGTTGTGGCTACAACACGTATAGAGACCATGCTAGGAGATTCTGGTGTTGCAGTCCATCCCAATGATGAGAGGTATAAGCACCTTGCTGGCAAGTTTGTCCAACACCCATTCTCTTCTGGCAGGATTATGCCTATTGTATTTGATGAATTTGTTGATATGACTTTTGGAACAGGTGATTGATTTCTATCAAAGTTATTACAAACTCAATTCACTATGAGCATTTATGTCTATTAAATTCAATGTGACATAAATATTACATGAGTAAAAGACTGTGTTGATATTTTCTTTACTGAGACACACTTTGTACTCAATTTTTCTTGACTATGACAGGTGCTGTGAAGATCACACCTGCACATGACCATAATGATTATGAAGTTGGTAAACGACACAACCTTCCATTCATCACAATTATTGACAACAATGGACTTATCACTGGGGATTGTGGTAAATTTACAGTAAGTTCAGTTTTATTGTATACATCAGTTGGAAAGTAAATAGAACACCAAGAACCATCTTCTCTTAGGTCATCAAATTCCATTATTTCACATTTATGGTGGTTTCACTTGGAGACAAACAGTAGTAGCTTGTTATAATCATCTCTAGTTACAATGATCACTGGCTATAATGATCTCTAGCTACAATGATCTCTAGCTATAATGATCACTAGCTAATGATTACTGATTAAAATGATCTCTAGCTATAATGTTCACAATGTTCAATAACGACAAAATAAGAGCTGCTTAATCATTCTGTGCAATGCTAGTGAGCCAGAATGAAAGCTCTGGGAAAAAAAGATATAAAAACAAAGTATAGCATTCCATGTTAATCCTGGGTGAGTGGAATCCATTGCATAAAAAAACAAAGTATAGCATTCCATTTTAATCCTGGGTGAGTGGAATCCATTGCATAAAAAAACAAAGTATAGCATTCCATTTTAATCCTGGGTGAGTGGAATCCATTGCATAAAAAAAACAAAGACAACCAACATATTTATTTACTAAAAAATTTTATCAAAGTCAGTGACTTTAAATAAAAAAACAGTTAATCAGATCTATTGTGTGCATAATGTATACATTGTACCACAACATCTCATTGTTCCATATGTTTATGAATCTAATTTATGTAGGTATGCCGTTTGGTGGGCCTAATGAACTAGGCTTAGTTTGGTGACCCTTGCTTTTGTCTATCTGAGCTTATATGAGCATTGCAATAGATTGCTATGTTTCTAAGATAACATTTAATTCTTTGTGTATTGTTACTGTGCTGTTCTTTCCTCTAGTGTTTCTAGGTTTAGTTATTTAACTATTAGCAACTTTTGCAAGTGGACTACTCAAATTATTCTTTTAGGCTTTTTGCATATTTAAGTTTTTATTCTGGTATTCACTTTGACAATATTAGGATCTGAGACTCCAGAGACTATTTCCTAATCTATTACTAGTCTTGGTCTAGTAGTTGCGGTAGATCTAAATTTCATAATCTATTACTTGTCTTGGTCTAGTAGTTACGGTAGATCTAAATTTCCTAATCTATTACTTGTCTTGGTCTAGTAGTTACAGTAGATCTAAATTTCCTAATCTATTACTTGTCTTGGTCTAGTAGTTACGGTAAATCTAAATTTCATAATCTATTACTTGTCTTGGTCTAGTAGTTACGGTAGATCTAAATTTCCTAATCTATTACTTGTCTTGGTCTAGTAGTTACGGTAGATCTAAATTTCCTAATCTATTACTTGTCTTGGTCTAGTAGTTACGGTAGATCTAAATTTCCTAATCTATTACTTATCTTGGTCTAGTAGTTACGGTAGATCTAAATTTCCTAATCTATTACTTGTCTTGGTCTAGTAGTTACGGTAGATCTAAATTTCATAATCTATTACTTGTCTTGGTCTAGTAGTTGCGGTAGATCTAAATTTCATAATCTATTACTTGTCTTGGTCTAGTAGTTACGGTAGCTCTAAATTTCATAATCTATTACTTGTCTTGGTCTAGTAGTTACGGTAGATCTAAATTTCATAATCTATTACTTGTCTTGGTCTAGTAGTTACTGTAGATCTAAATTTCCTAATCTATTACTAGTCTTGGTCTAGTAGTTATGGTAGATCTAAAATAGCCTAGGGATGTTAAACGAAAACCGGAATACCGGATTCCGGATTTTGGTTTGTTGGTTGGAAGGTGATTATTAATGTATAAGACCCTTTTTTTTGCTTTATATTTAATGGAAATATTTTAAATAAATAATGTTGGATTCGCACAAAACAATTCTTGAAATGCCTTGCTAACACTATTTAGTCTTAGATATTGTGTATCTTGTGTTTCCAAATACCAACTATGGCTTGCGATAAAAACATCATCAAACCAATTGTTAAGTTACAGTTACAATTAACATGAATCTTTTTACTTGTCGGCTCTTTTAGATGTGCGCTGCTCTTTGCAGGGCTGCCTACTGTTACGGTTTCAGCCGTAACATTACGATTTTGGTACCCAAAATAGGGTGTTACGGTAAGGTTAAAATCTGTTACGCTTTTTATGGTCCAGTGGAAAAAAATATTTTCGATACAAAAAATTATCCGAAAATGTCAGAAAAATAAGTTTAATTGTTGTTACTGTCCGATACGGTAACTAGTCTAGTATTCCGGAATGTTTCGTTTGTCTTTAATCGGTAAAATGCGTTTACGTTTTCTTAACGGCGCTTAAAAAAATCCCACAGAAAATGTCAGAAAAATACGGTAAACGGCCTTTACGGTCCGATGCGGTAGTTGGTATTAGTAATATTATTACCGTATATTTCCTACTTTCTTTTATTGTCGGAATCTATTTCCGTTTTCTTTATAAGTGGCGCAGCGCGCGATGTTTGACATCACTAACATGAGTTTCTAAATTAATTTGTTAATCAGCCTGCTAAATAAAAACACTAGATTCTAGTATTTGCACAAGATCCCTCTGTTCCAATTATCAACGACGTTGTAGCTCTACCAGTTTTACTGGGCCTAAGCCTGTGTAAGTGTAGCCTACACTGTAGGCCTACGGCCTACATGAGTTACAGTGAGTAAAATGCGTTGATTAAATAAATAAAAATAAAGCTCGTCATCCAGAACACACACACACAAAACTTTAACAAGAAAGATTTCAAAAATATCACCAGGAATTAGGGATAATAAAGCGAAAATCGGGAATCCGATCTGATAAACGTTGGCCCTTAGACTATTACTACTATTAGAGAAGCAACAACCTGGGTTTTCTCATTGACGCTGAACGTTCCGACAGACCTATTCGACTTTTTCCAAGAATGAAGGCCTATCATCTATTTTTATTGACCAATTAAATATTGCTTTCTGTAGCGCCTGTGTTTTTGTGCCTCGGTAAGCGGCATAGGCGCAGTTTTGTGGTCGGTCACTTTGCCAAAGAACAATGCCATTATTTTTTACATATAGAGGCCTACATAGCCTACAATAGGCTTAGATTGATCTATACACTTATACACAGAACAAAAACACATAGTCTATAGCTTACGTATTGAAGATATAGACTAAGAAGGACGCATTTTAAAGTTTTCACTGCAGTGGTCTTTAGGCCTACTATTAGATCGAATTAGGTTTAGAGTTAGGAATTATTTTTTTAAAGTATAGTGTTAGTATAGATCTAGACTTGTCCTAACCAGCCGGCCTGTCACTTTGCTCGGGAAGGGTGGGGAGACGAAAGTTAATTTCTGATATGATTTTAGGAACCGAAAATAAACCGAAAGGCATTTTAACACCCCTACCAGGAATATACATCAGCTTAGCCAGAGAAGGTGATATTTTTGTGAGGCGTGTGTTATGTGGAATTAAATATTTCCTATGCAGCCCAAGAGTATTGTAGATGACGAGTGTCAATAAAAAGACATTCTCTTATTTCAGTAAAAAGTTTTTTTTTATCTACTGCTTTGTCACCACTAATACAGATACTGCTGCTATGAAGGCTGAGGCTATGTTTCACTGTAGCAAATCAAACTATCTGTTTTTAAAGTGTAAAATAGTCCCGCTACCAAAGGATGAAACAGTTACATTTACCATTTCTACAGATGGTAGCAATGATATTGGATCATTTCAACAATTTCCTGTAGCTACTAAAACTAAAACTGTAGTTCAATAACAAGAGACTTGTCACTCTGTTATAGCAAAATTTGTTAGTTATAAATCTTGAGACATTTCTATAACTTCAAAAGTAGCTATTGATATCACATGAAGAGAACTGGTGATGAAGGATAAAGGACTTGTTTTTATTAAATATCTTTTCCATGGTCATGCTTATATTAGCCACCATTCCATTCAGCTCAGACCACTGTGAAAGACAAAGACTGACCAAAGAGCTTCTTAAGGAAACATTGGAAGCTTGTATGGCTCTCTTGTCTAATGGAGACAAAGTTTTCATGAAAGGGTATTAAACGATGATGTCCTGCAACAGTCTGTCCTTTTAAAGTGACACTCACTTTGCTTTATATAGTACACACACACAATATATATATATACATGCGAGAGTTTGATAAATATCGTTAGAAAACGCTTATTCAGTGTTTTATTAAAGTGTTACTGACAAGAGGGTCTTGTTACTGACAATTCAGGCTTTTGTTACTGAGAAAATTTTTATGGGGTAGGCAGCCCTGTCTTTGATGTACGCAATGGAGAGACGCAAACTAGCCCTTCCCTGTGACCCTGAACAATTCGGCTAGACACCGCGTCTGTACTTTATTATTAAGGGCACAATTAAATACACATTCTTTTGATTTGTCCTATGCGAAACCTTTCAATACATTATTTTACAAGTTACCATATATGCCTCTTCAAATTCTTCTTAATTATTAAGGTCAACGATAATCCGTAATATGATCATCACTTTTGAAATATTGAAAGCTATTATCGGTTTTAATCAATTAGCCCAGATTTTTTTGTTTTTGGAAAAAAAACGGTTTCAACATCCCTAATCTAAAGCAAGTCTATTATTTTGTCTAGTTGTTTTATTTTTTTAAATTGTTTTAAGTTTAGATTTTGGATTGTGAACAATCTCATTCAATTTTGAATGTTTTGGAGTTGTTTTTTGAAGTAGGTGTTTTGCTTCTTGTAAGGGAGATAAGAATTTCACATTTCCCTGATTACATTTGTATGTTTTTCCTTGAATTCTATTGTAAAGTTGTCTATATATTCTGCCTACTATTAGTGGTGTTGAACTAGGTCGACTAATTTTACAAAAGACTGACAAAAGACATTATTTATTTGTTATTTCTTCTGATATTAGGGAAGATTTAATGGCTATAATACATCCCAGTATTTGTTAGACCTATCTTTTATGGACAATGTAGAATGGCTATAATACATCCCAGTATTTGTTAGACCTATCTTTTATGGACAATGTAAAATTGCTATTGAATATTTCTGAGTTATATAAATATCAGGATTTACCCATATTACAGAAGCTGCAATAATGTCTGGTTCCTAATCAGCAGTTTTATTTGTAAAACTTTAAAGTTAATTACTAGTGTTTTTTGATTATGCTGATTAACATTTTTGTTCGTCTTTTTTTAGGGATTTAAATGTTAGAAGGAGTCAGTTTTTAATTTGGTGTTGATCTTGCTAGTTGTTTTGTTGAGGTTTAGGTTACTATCAGGATTTGTCAAGGCACTGTAAGGGTTAGTGGTGTTTGGGTCATAAGAATTTAATAGACCTGAACTAAATTGTGTCAGCATACACTGTACATAGTGTCAAGATGCAGCTTAATTTTTAATACTAATATAGATTGTGGTGTTTATGTGCAAGCACTGATGGGTGATAGTACCATTCAGTGAAAGTGTCACATTAAATTACTCATTGTTTATTTTGTCTTACTGCACATTTAGCATTTTTTTCTCACTTATGTAAATGGTCCTGAGTTTGATTCAATGTCGCCAGCCACAAGCAACAATTAAATGTAATTATTATTTCTTAGTATTAAAAATACCAACACCCTTTTATTTAGCCTTTAGCATACATTGACACAAATATTTTTCTGATAGTGCTTTCTGTATTTTAAGTATGTATACTTTTGTACTAATTCTGGATCATAGATTTTTTTAAAACCTTGTTTAAACACTATATAAATAAATAAAAATGCTTACCAGTTTCATTGTAGATTTACATATATGAACGTCTGTTCCATTTATTGAAGGAAAAAGCAGACCAGTTTCATTGTATTTTTACATTTTATGAACGATACTGTTCCATATTTATATTAGTCTATTTCAAATCTAATAAATAAGCAATAAGACATTTTTGAGAGAAAAGACAGGGTGTGTTTGATGAAAGATGGAAACTAAAAAACTATTCAGACTAACTAGTATGTACTCATTCAATGTTTAGATCATTCTTCATAACTGTAGACATTACTTGTAGAGATATACTTTACATTTTTTATTGTTACAGCCTACTGTTTACTTTGATAGAGTATATTGTTGAATAGTCTAATGTCATGTAATCATGTTATGTACATACATACACAGATATCCAACTGGAAAAAGAAAAGCATTTACCAATCTCTAAATCATTCTAATTTGTATAAGACTAGTTTTACTTGATCCAAACTTGTTCTTATTGCTAGTTGTTGTTGGTATTTTGTATTTTCTTGAAATCTACTTTGATTCATCTCCATGGGCCCCAGGCACTGTTACGAGGTCGTACAATCTCACACAATGGGTACATGACTGATGCAGAGCTTTTGTAATAAGTCTTAAGTACATGCAACATTTTCTTCACCCTGGTCATCTTGTATCTGGCTATATTTTTGGTCTCCCTTGGGTCATGTCGGATGTTGTACAACTGTAGTAAGGATTCAGGCTTGAGGAAATTTCTATTCCATTTATACTTGTGAGCTGAATGTAAAAATAGTAGAATCATAAAACACTAATTGGGAAAAAATTATAATGTTATATTGAAATGTGTAGGGCTAAAAGCTAAATGTTCATTTTTAAACACTACAACTTAGATATATAAAAAAATAATTTTAAACTGCTTGATTGCTTGAGAGAGAGAGAAGGTGTACTATAGTAAAGTACTGAACAAATCTTTGAGTACATTTAGTATTGAGGTTCTCAATTCATTATATTAAGAACCTTTCGTTGTGTTTTAATATTCAACTTGCATTTGCAGGGTAAGTGTTAGATTATATTTTTTTTTGCATTTGCTACATGCGGTTACTAAATATGAAAAAAAAAGTAATTATTGTGACTGATGAGTTCTTCTATATGCTCCTATTATTATACTTCTACCATATCTATATTAGCATTGAATATTTGCTCAATTGCATGTCTAGGTTGAAAGAGCCTCCTAATTATGTACATTTATTTATTTATTTTTTTAAATCATTCCCAGCTTACTCCAGTGAGATGAATTTACTAGTTAGTTCATGAGTTTTTTATGGGAACGGGAAAGAAAAGAAAGTTCATGGTTATCTACTGAAATAGAATTGTAGATAGAGTAAAGTGTATCTAGTCGATATTATATATTAGCCCCCCCCCCCCCCCCCCCCCCCAATGATTTAAGGGCGGGTGTAAGACCCATTCATAAAAGGCTAACTTGTATTGCAATATTTATATTAATATCAGTGATCTACTGTATATATACCATTATCAATTAGAGATAAGAGGATCCTGATGTAAGCCTACAAAACTTCATAAATGAGATGTTACATTAATAATTGTCATTTCAAAAGTTGGACGCACTGTAGAGAAATATTGAATTTCTGAGGTCCAGAACAATCTTTTAATACTCATTGGTCATTACAATTATTATGTAATTTGGGTAAAGAATGGATAAAAGGTCATTGAACTAAGGCAACAAGCTAGTGAACTTTCATATAGACAGTCTTCTTTCCATTGACTACTTCATTGATTATCTCTATTCAATATGTGTCAAAGAACATCAGTGTTTGTAACAAATCTTAAACTATAATGTTGAATGTTTGAGACTTTGTTAAGACTTACTTGCCCCTGTGATAAGCTTGTAGTCCCCAATTCTGATTGCTGCTGCCATCCTAATGTCAAAAGTGTTGTTAAAACTGTTCACAGAAGAAGTGCAATGTGTTGGTCAGTTATAAACTGTGAGGATAACATGCATTGTCATTTATAACATAAGCTTCATGCAATGTGCCTAACATTTTAGAGTTTTAGCTATTGTTTCAAACATTTTTGTTTAATTAATTCTTTGTTCTTTAAAAAAATTATTCCAACATCATAAATATTTTAAAATTTTTTACATTTAAAAAAAAAAACTTTACAGCTTAAAAGTTCTAATTATAATTTATACTTGAATATTTTTTTGTAGTCAAAATATTTTAGAAAAAATATTTCTAAACTTGCTTTCTTAAAAAAAAATATTTCCATAGGTCTAAAAGTAGTGAAAGAGTTCTAAACAAACCAACTGATAGCCATGAAAGTTTAGATTGAGTAAAGGATGAATGTTTAGTACAAATCCATACATGGCCCACATATTAGCCTGTACATTGTTTAGTGGATGTAAATACCTGGCCCACATATTAGCCTGTACATTGTTTAGTGGATGTAAATACCTGGCCCACATATTAGCCTGTACATTGTTTAGTGGATGTAAATACCTGTCCCACATATTAGCCTGTACATTGTTTAGTGGATGTAAATACCTGGCCCACATATTAGCCTGTACATTGTTTAGTGGATGTAAACACCTGTCCTACATATTAGCCTGTACATTGTTTAGTGGATGTAAATACCTGTCCCACATATTACCTTGTACATTGTTTAGTGGATGTAAATACCTGTCCCAAATATTAGTCTGTACATTGTTTAGTGGATGTAAATACCTGTCCCACATATTAGCCTGTACATTGTTTAGTGGATGTAAATACCTGTCCCACATAATATTACCCTGTACATTGTTTAGTGGATGTAAATACCTGTCCCACATATTAGCCTGTACATTGTTTAGTGGATGTAAATACCTGTCCCACATAATATTACCCTGTACATTGTTTAGTGGATGTAAATACCTGTCCCACATATTAGCCTGTACAGTGTTTAGTGGATCAATGCTGTGTAGTATCATATCTCTTCTTGACGTCATATTTTTGCTGATCATGCTCCATTGGTTGATGCCAGCCACATCTTTTGTTCCATTCAAGTTCCCTTCAGCAAGGTGTATTAAAGTTGGGAACCAGTCTGTAACATGCATTAATCCTTTATTGATGTAACTCTGTGAAATTCAACCGGAAATGGTCTTAAGTGACAGAAAAAATTTGGTAAAAACTAAAAAATTTAAGTCTCTCGGAACTATAGACACAGTCATTATATAATAATATATGATAAGTAAAAATCTATTTGTTGAAAAGAATCATACTATAGGTTAAGTTAGAAAGAAACAATAAAAAACTTTCACTAGTTCTGTACACATGGGTAGTCCACTCGTGGTAATCTAAAATAATATCATCAACACTATGGGTTTACATAGACAGTATTTAACTTACCTTAACTTTTAATAATGGACTGGACACAAATGCCACTCCTTTTATCCCGCCTTCAAATAGTTGATTTTTCTTGCCCCTCAGAGGAAAATTCGATCCTCCTTCTGTAGGATTAGCACCATTGTCTGTGGTGAATACTAAAACTGTGGGAAATGTTGGCTATGTTTAAATCATTTTATTTTGCTTGTCTTAGCAAGTTTAGTCTTTAAATATAAAGTTCTGTTGTAGTCAATAATTTCTTGGCAACCTTTTGACCGATTTTGTTTGCGAAAAAAAATTGAAAACAAAATTCAAGTTGAAAAGACATTTGTTCAAAGTAAAATGAGCTAATGTTATATACAGGGTCAAGGTCATGGAGTGTATTTTTTACTAACTGTGCACAATAGTTTTCAACTTCATAATGTAAAGTCTTAGAAACGAGGTACCTGTATTTTTCCAAAGACCTTTGCGTTTGATTGCCTTGACCAGTTGACCAACGCCTTCATCCATAGCAGTGGTCATGGCTGCGTACATTCTCCTCTTTGGCCGCATTAACTTGGAGTAGTAACGTTTGTACTTGCCTGGAACCTATGTGGACAATCGTCAAGTTAGTTACATTTCACTTAGATATGACCCTTGGAGTAGAGTGTAAGATTCTGTGATAAGACTTGGTTCTACTGTGTCCACTTACCTGTAAAGGTGTGTGTACAGCCTGATATCCCAGGTGCATGAAAAATGGTTTCTTCTTGTTGTGTCCCATGATGAGCTCCACTGCTTTCTTAGTGAAAAGATGCGTTGAGTAAACTCCAGTTTCATTGAAGACATTCCTGAATGTTGTAGGTGTATCGTCATGAAGATCGACAGCACAGTACTGGTCCATGCAACGGCTGTTGGAGAAACATTTAGTTGTAAAGCATTGAAAAGAATACTTTGGTTGGTATATGCTCTAAACTATTGCCTGTAATGAGTGGACTTAGCCGAATAGAAATGTACTGGGTAGACTTAGCCTAATAGAAATGTACTGGGTAGACTTAGCCTAATAGAAATGTACTGGGTAGACTTAGCCTAATAGAAATGTACTGGGTAGACTTAGCCTAATAGAAATGTACTGGGTAGACTTAGCCTAATAGAAATGTAGGCTACTGGGTAGACTTAGCCTAATAGAAATGTACTGGGTAGACTTAGCCTAATAGAAATGTACTGGGTGGACTTAGCCTAATAGAAATGTACTGGGTAGACTTAGCCTAATAGAAATGTACTGGGTGGACTTAGCCTAATAGAAATGTACTGGGTAGACTTAGCCTAATAGAAATGTACTGGGTGGACTTAGCCTAATAGAAATGTACTGGGTAGACTTAGCCTAATAGAAATGTAGGCTACTGGGTGGACTTAGCCTAATAGAAATGTACTGGGTAGACTTAGCCTAATAGAAATGTAGGCTACTGGGTAGACTTAGCCTAATAGAAATGTACTGGGTAGACTTAGCCTAATAGAAATGTACTGGGTGGACTTAGCCTAATAGAAATGTAGGCTACTGGGTAGACTTAGCCTAATAGAAATGTACTGGGTGGACTTAGCCTAATAGAAATGTACTGGGTGGACTTAGCCTAATAGAAATGTACTGGGTGGACTTAGCCTAATAGAAATGTACTGGGTGGACTTAGCCTAATAGAAATGTACTGGGTGGACTTAGCCTAATAGAAATGTACTGGGTGGACTTAGCCTAATAGAAATGTACTGGGTGGACTTAGCCTAATAGAAATGTACTGGGTGGACTTAGCCTAATAGAAATGTACTGGGTGGACTTAGCCTAATAGAAATGTACTGGGTGGACTTAGCCTAATAGAAATGTACTGGGTGGACTTAGCCTAATAGAAATGTACTGGGTGGACTTAGCCTAATAGAAGCCTTTATTCACTTTAACTTTAACACTTTTTTTTTCTTGAAAAGAAATTGCACAATAGGGGCCTACGCAACGGGTTTTGAGAATTTTTCTTCTTAACTGTTAAACTATCTTCTTCGGGGAGCTTCGTCATGTAATGTTAGTTTGACTCATTATGTCATGCAAAGTAAGTTAAGCTCATTGCGTCATGTACAGTTAAGTTCAGCTCATCGTGTCGTTTAAAGTAAGTTAAGACCACGATGCCCTTGTATACTTAATTAATTTGAAACTGTACATATACGTCCATTTACTCTGGCCTTTAAAAGTGGACCAAAGTTTTTCTAAATTCAAACTACTGTACTAGCTTATAGGTCACCCTTTTTTTAACCCAAAATTTCTGAAAGGATTAGGGGTGCGACCTATACTCTCGACACAGTTTTTTTTAAAGTTTGAAAACATCACTACTTTGTTATTAAGTTGTGATGATGTAGAATTGCTAGGAAATGTGTAGGGTTAAATTTTAATATTTTTTAAAGTTCTAACTTTCAACAAGAAATCTAGCATTTACGCACGTAAATAAAACTCTTATTATGCATGAAAAATACAAAAATTATAGGTTATCTTTTGGGCAGATATTTGTATTATACAATATGGAAAGAATCGAAGATGTAAAAAGCCTGTTTAGGTCTGTAAGTATAGGCTTAATTGTGTAGTTATCTTGGAATTCTCATATTGTTGAAGTAATTAAAAAATCTAACAAAACATTAGGCTTCATAAAAAGGAATTTTTACAAATGTAATAAGTTATAAGAACTTAAAACTAAAATGCTATCTATCTTTAGTTAGGCCTATTCTAGAATATGCAGCATCTGTATGGGACCCATCAACTAAAGAAAACAAAAAAAAAAATATAGAAAAATTCAGAAAAAAAGCTGCAAGGTCCATTATTGGCGAATATTTACAACTGACAAGAGTAACACCAATAATTAAATCACTAAACCTAGAAACACTAGAGGACAGAAGAGCAAAGACTAAAGTAATAATAATACATAAAGCATTAAATTATAATTTAGAAATAAAACCCAATAGCAGCCTGTTGCAATGCTCAGATAAACAAAACAACAGAAACACTTTTCTTATCCCTTATGCGAGAACAAATGCATATAAATACTCTTTCTTCAAGAGTGGCATTCGGGCATGGAATGGGTTGCCTGAACATTCCAGGAAAACCAGTAACTTAACATTATTTAAAACATTAATAAGCAAGACTAGACTCGGACCACGGATGAACGTAGGAGTAGGACGCAATAATCTTCTTTATAGAAGGAGTGTCTGTATTATCTGAGAAGCATTCCGAGACAACCCGCACCATGACTCAAAGCTTAAAAATGATTTTTCACAATGCCGATCGGCCGATTGAGACATTTCAGGACATAGTGGGAGAATCCAAACATATTTTGTAAATGTTTGTCTATATAGAAATAATGCCTGAAATGTTTTGTGTTAGTATGCCTATCACATTTCAGTTGTATGTAAAAGTTGAAAAAATCAAAACTTGATTCCCTGTCGCGAAGAGAAGGAGAGAAAAAGCCAGGAATTAGTTCAATTGCCGTTTATTAGCATTTGAAATCATTACAAGCAATGATGGTAATTAGTAATGGTAATTAGTAATTGTAATTAGGTAACTTATAGCCCTGTTATTTAGACTGACATTTTAGCATGATCATTGCCATCTGGTTTTGTTTCAGTCGTGGAGTTTGAAGCTAGAATAAAAATCTAGTTGAAAATGAAGGCTTTTAAACATCTTTAGTCTAAATGACTTCTTTTTATTTCGGATTCTTTAAATGTCTTAGACAAATCAATCCATAATTTAGGACTTGCCGATTCAAAAGAGCGCAATTTAAAAGTTTCTTAAAATTAAAAGTTCTTTTTGTGTCCATTCACTCTAGAAACTGGAGTAGGACTAAAATGACGATACATAAAGCTTTCTAAATACTTTCATTTTCTTATAGGCGGCTTTGTAGTTGATAATATTAAAAGAACCGCATCCTTTACTTGGTGGCATTATTCTTATTTACACTAGTTGGTGGCATTATTCTTATTTACACTAGTTGGTGGCATTATTCTTATTTACACTAGTTGGTGGCATTATTCTTATTTACACTAGTTGGTGGCATTATTCTTATTTACACTAGTTGGTGGAATTATTCTTATTTACAATAGTTGGTGGCATTATTCTTATTTACACTAGTTGGTGGAATTATTCTTATTTACAATAGTTGGTGGAATTATTCTTATTTACACTAGTTGGTGGAATTATTCTTATTTACACTAGTTGGTGGCATTATTCTTATTTACACTAGTTGGTGGCATTATTCTTATTTACACTATTTGGTGGAATTATTCTTATTTACACTAGTTGGTGGCATTATTCTTATTTACACTAGTTGGTGGCATTATTCTTATTTACACAAGTTGGTGGCATTATTCTTATTTACACTAGTTGGTGGAATTATTCTTATTTACACTAGTTGGTAGAATTATTCTTATTTACACAAGTTGGTGGTATTGTTCTTATTTACACTAGTTGGTGGAATTATTCTTATTTACAATAGTTGGTGGAATTATTCTTATTTACAATAGTTGGTGGAATTATTCTTATTTACACTAGTTGGTGGAATTATTCTTATTTACAATAGTTGGTGGAATTATTCTTATTTACACTAGTTGGTGGAATTATTCTTATTTACAATAGTTGGTGGAATTATTCTTATTTACACAAGTTGGTGGAATTATTCTTTTTTACCCAAATTGGTGGAATTATTCTTATTTACACTAGTTGGTGGAATTATTCTTATTAAGCACACTAGTTTGTGTAATGAAATATTATTTGTACAGACCTGTGGGTGTAGTGATCTAAACTTCCAAAGTAGAAGCCAAAAAATTTATGAAAACCTCTTCTTGTGGGCAAGTACTTTCTCATATAGTGTCCCAGATGCCATTTGCCCACTGCCAGTGTTGTATAACCTGCCTCTTTAAGTTTGTCTGCCAGTGTAGGCGAGTCCAGTGGTAGGGCGTTGGGTTGTGTGGGCATGATGACTCCATGTTGTAGGCCTAAATAATAGAACAACTTGTTACTTGGAAACACCAATGCTAAACCAATGCTTCCCTAACTACTTTAGGAATGACCCGCACACTTACAGTTTCAATTGAAGACGCATTTGCGCTCTAAAGTTTTGTTGGCTACAACAGGAAATTTGTACGGCTAGCACAATGCAGAGACATCTATAATTTCCCTTAGGTTTGAATTTGAATACAATATTTGGTCTCATCAGATTCGACTCTGATACCATGTGATTGGTCATGCACTGCTCTTGTGATAGGCCACCACTTATAAGTCTATGATATATGTAAGGTATTGTATTGGTCATGCACTGCTCTTGTGATAGGCCACCACTTATAAGTCTATGATATATGTAAGGTATTGTTTTTGCCTACATGATACCTTGTTTAAACATTACCTGCCATTTCATGCAATAATCCAGCTATTATGAATGGATGTATTTCAAAATGGAAACATGTGTTTTCACTTGTTAAATGGTATTTACAGTTTGGGCACACATTTTTTTTTAAAGCTAAAGTATTAACACCATTGTTTTGTTGACATATTTATTGTGTTGTGCTTCAGTATGCTGACGCTACTTGTAATAAACGAGGACCTCAGCACCCCCCCCCCCCTTTTCCCAATCTTTTTCGCGCCCCTTAGGAGGGTTATAACACCCCAGTTGGGAACCTATGGTTAAGTGGATCTAAGAAAAAATCCTTTAATATTCTAATAGTAATAGTATTACTTTATTGTGGCTGGTAACTGTTTTATAACAATTTCTTTAAATATTTTTCCTTTTTTTTAGATTTGAGCTGTGACACAAAACTTTTTTGACAAAAAAATATTCTAGTAGCTATTTCAAGAGTCTTAATTATATAAGACTAAACGATATTGGTAAACCCAACTCCTTCTTTAAATATAAAAATAACTAAATTGTTGCTTAGTAGGACATCTATATTTGATTAAAAACAAGATTGTAAATAGCTACATCTAGTGGAATTGAATCAGTAAGCAGGCGAACGGTTTTATATTAGACTTTAATTATGTGGTCGAAACTGGCCTGCTGATCATAGTCATAGACGTAACTCGATTAAAACTTTATGTTTCTTACTTGTCTAAGATAATATACTCTACAGCTTTAGTATATATATATATATATATATATATATATATATATATATATATATATATATATATATATATATATATTGGTACTACTGTAATCTTGTTAATATAAGGGTGGCTATATATATATTTATTGGTACTACTGTAATCTTGTTAATATAAGGGTGGCTATATATATATATATATATTGGTACTACTGTAATCTTGTTGATATAAGGGTGGCTATATATATATATATATATATATATATATATATTGGTACTACTGTAATCTTGTTAATGTAAGGGTGGCTATATATATATATTGGTACTACAGTAATCTTGTTAATATAAGGGTGGCTATATATATATATATTGGTACTACTGTAATCTTGTTAATATAATGGTGGCTATATATATATATATATATTGGTACTACAGTAATCTTGTTAATGTAAGGGTGGCTATATATATATATATATATATATATATATATATATATTGGTACTACTGTAATCTTGTTAATATAAGGGTGGCTATATATATATATATATATTGGTACTACAGTAATCTTGTTAATGTAAGGGTGGCTATATATATATATTTATTGGTACTACTGTAATCTTGTTAATATAATGGTGGCTATATATATATATATATTGGTACTACAGTAATCTTGTTAATGTAAGGGTGGCTATATATATATATTGGTACTACTGTAATCTTGTTAATGTAAGGGTGGCTATATATATATATATTGGTACTACTGTAATCTTGTTAATTTAAGGATGGCTATATATATATTAGTACTACTGTAATCTTGTTAATGTAAGGGTGGCTATATATATTAGTACTACTGTAATCGTGTTATTGTAAGGGTGGCTATATATCTATAAATTGGTACTACTGTAATCTTGTTAATGTAAGGGTGGCTATATATATTAGTACTACTGTAATCTTGTTAATGTAAGGGTGGCTATATATCTATAAATTGGTACTACTGTAATCTTGTTAATTTAAGGATGGCTATATATATATTAGTACTACTGTAATCTTGTTAATGTAAGGGTGGCTATATATATTAGTACTACTGTAATCTTGTTAATGTAAGGGTGGCTATATATCTATAAATTGGTACTACTGTAATCTTGTTAATGTAAGGGTGGCTATATATATTAGTACTACTGTAATCTTGTTAATGTAATGGTGGCTATATATATTAGTACTACTGTAATCTTGTTAATGTAAGGGTGGCTATATATATTAGTACTACTGTAATCTTGTTAATGTAAGGGTGGCTATATATATTAGTACTACTGTAATCTTGTTAATGTAAGGGTGGCTATATATCTATAAATTGGTACTACTGTAATCTTGTTAATGTAAGGGTGGCTATAAATTAGTACTACTGTAATCTTGTTAATGTAAGGGTGGCTATATATATTAGTACTACTGTAATCTTGTTAATGTAAGGGTGGCTATATATATTAGTACTACTGTAATCTTGTTAATGTAAGGGTGGCTGACTAGAGATGGATGTAAAAAACTTACCTGTATGAATGGGATACCTTCCTGTCATCAAATCACTTCTACTCGGTGTACACACTGGTTGAACATAATAGTTTTCTAGTCGGACTCCTTCCTTAGCTAGACGATCAATGTTGGGTGTTCTGTGAACAAAATGTACATCAACTCACATATTACATGTTTGGTGTTCTGTGAACAATATATACATCAACTCACACATTAAATTTTCTTCAAGATATCTCTGTCTTTAAACCTATCCAGCCATCTATCAGTAATTCTATTTGTTTATCTCAAAAACCAGTTTCTTTATATTTCTACCCGCTCGCCATATTCTTGTACATTTCCCTCTGTTCTTACTCACTCATTGAATCATTTCTCTCTCTCTGTTTCCCCCTACAATGGAGTCATGAGATGTTTACCTGGTTAGCCAATATGCCTATTGCAGTAAAGGAAAAGAGAAACAATATAAACTATCTCCACTAAATCAATGTAAATGACTAAACAAGACATTCCACAATGCCGAGTAAAGTTAAACCGATTACATCTAAGGTCACGTGATGTACATAAACACCACGAATTTAAAAATACTTCTTTCCTGTAGTTAGAAACCATGAGGTGAAAACCATTAACTTTATTATCTAACGTACAGCTAACTAGAACTAGAAGGTACAACGTAAAAAATATCATTATATTTAGTTTACTTCACATCTACCATCTCCAATGTCATATTCACTTCAAAAAAGAACTCTATGAAGTGACTAAAGCTTTTTGTGTCTAATTCAACTATGAAAAGTTGTACACATGCAGTATTGATGCAGTACATGCAGTTGGAAAACGTTGTGGAGTTCCCGATAACATTCGTAATAGACCGCATATAATTATATTTCACATAAGCCTACATCACTACTTGCTGTTGTTTCAATACATTTCACATAAGCCTACATTACTACTTGCTGTTGTTTCAATACATTTCACATAAGCCTACATCACTACTTGCTGTTGTTTCAATACATTTCACATAAGCCTACATTACTACTTGCTGTTGTTTCAATACATTTCACATAAGCCTACATTACTACTTGCTGTTGTTTCAATACATTTCACATAAGCCTACATCACTACTTGCTGTTGTTTCAATACCTTTCAAATAAGCCTACATTACTACTTGCTGTTGTTTCAATACATTTCACATAAGCCTACATCACCACTTGCTGTTGTTTCAATACATTTCACATAAGCCTACATTACTACTTGCTGTTGTTTCAATACATTTCACATAAGCCTACATCACTACTTGCTGTTGTTTCAATACCTTTCAAATAAGCCTACATTACTACTTGCTGTTGTTTCAATACATTTCACATTCACATAAGCCTACATCACTACTTGCTGTTGTTTCAATACTAGATACCATTAGTCTCTTAATGTCAGTATTCAATTAATTATCTTAACAATTCACTGCAATGTTGATGATCGGAAGATCGTTCGTTAGTGCAATTCTATAATTGTTGTTCGGGCGAGTGGGGGAGGGGGGGGGGGGGAGCTACACTAAAATGTTATTGTGAAAAAATATAATTCTTTTATTACCTGATTCTCGATCCGTGGTAGCCGACGTCATGGTAGCCAAGGTCATCGGCAACAATAACCACAATGTTGGGTCTCAAGTGGCCTGATAGTGAGGAAGGAAGGCATAAGACATGTAGGACAATGGCCAGTTGTGCGAGCTCCTTCAACATGTCAACCTACGTCTATAGTCTACAGAATACAACAATGGTAATATAGAGTTTTCATGACATAGCCTACGGCCTACAACAATAATAACACTCGTAGCTTACACCTCTTTTAACATAGTTTAAACACAATAGCGTAAAACAACATACTCTAATCCACACAGCACGTGGTAGGGAAACATTGACGTTCTCTTTTTTTTTGGGGGGGGGGGGGGGGGTAGGAAGGGGGCGTATATAAAACAACAATATAGACGTCTAGATTAGACAGTAAACACTATAGACGTCTAGATTAGACGGTATACACTATAAACGTCTAGATTAGACGGTATACACTATAGACATCTAGATTAGACGGTATACAATATAGACATCTAGATTAGACGGTATACAATATAGACGTCTAGATTAGACGGTATACAATATAGACGTCTAGATTAAACGGTATACAATATAGACGTCTAGATTAGACGGTATACAATATAGACGTCTAGATTAGACTGTTTACAATATAGACGTCTAGATTAGACGGTATACAATATAGACGTCTAGATTAGACGGTATACATTATAGACGTCTAGATTAGACGGTACCGGTATACAATATAGACGTCTAGATTAGACGGTAAACAATATAGACGTCTAGATTAGAAGGTATACAATATAGACGTCTAGATTAGACGGTATACAATATAGACGCCTGGATTAGACGGCAAACAATATAGACGTCTAGATTAGACAGTATACAAAAAAATATATACTCATCATCATCATCTCTGGCGCTACAGCCCATGGATGACTCTGGCCTGCCTCACAACCTCCTTCCTCTCGGACCTATCCATTGCCTTCTTATTCCAGGCCTGTACCCCGATCTGTCGCAGATCCATCTCGACATCGTCCAACCATCTCAGTCTGGGTCTGCCTTTAGGTCGTTTTCCTCTGGGGTTCTGAGCATATATCACTTTCGCTCATCTGCTGTTAGGCATTCGTTCCAGGTGGCCTGTCCAGCGTAGTCTGCCCTTTTTTTTTATTTTGGCCACAATAGTAGGGTCTTCATACAGCTCGTTGATCTCTCTGTTGGTGCGGTGCCACAATAGTAGGGTCTTCATACAGCTCGTAGATCTCTCTGTTGGTGCGGTGCCACAATAGTAGGGTCTTCATACAGCTCGTAGATCTCTCTGTTGGTGCGTAGATCTCTCTGTTGTTGCGTAGATCTCTCTGTTGGTGCGTAGATCTCTCTGTTGGTGCGTAGATCTCTCTGTTGGTGCGTAGATCTCTCTGTTGATGCGTAGATCTCTCTGTTGGTGCGTAGATCTCTCTGTTGGTGCGTAGATCTCTCTGTTGGTGCGCATCCTCCATCCAACTTTATCTTTGGTTGGTCCCAAAATTTTTCTGAGGACTTTTCTTTCCCAGGTGTTTAGTATGTTTTCTGTACTTTTTGTGAGTGTCCAGGTCTCACTGCAATAAGTCACCACTGGAACAATATATACTGCCTACAACAATATAGACGTCTACAATAGATGATATACAACAATATATACTACCTACAACATTATAGTATATACGTCTACAATAGATGGTATACAACAACATATACTGCCTACAACAATATAGACGTTTACAATAGACGGTATACAACATTATATACTGCCTACAACAATATAAACGTCTACAATAGATGGTAAACAACAATATATACTGCCTACAACAATATACAGTTCACAATAGAAGGTATGCAACAATATATACTGCCTACAACAATATAGACGTTTACAATAGACGGTATACAACATTATATACTGCCTACAACAATATACAGTCCACAATAGACGGTATGCAACAATATATACTGCCTACAACAATATACAGTCCACAATAGACGGTATACAACAATATATACTGCCGACAACAATTTAGACGTCTACAATAGACGGTATACAACAACATATACTGCCTACAACAATATAGACATCTCAAGTATAGAGAATACAACAAAACGTTTCACAATTCATTGGTTCATCGTACACTTATTTCTTGTGGGTTAGTTTTTATCTGTGTAGTTACCCCACCTTTGTGTATATGTCTCAAGTGTGTGTACTTAGTATATACATTCCAAGTTGTGAGCTTACAAATGATCTGTCATCCCACATACACGTCAGACATTCAGTGCATTGTGCATTTGCATTCTTCTTCCGACCAGTCTCTTATATAAAAAAATATTACTATAACACACCTAATGTAGATAAAATGTCCGAACTGCTCAATTCTAGTTCTCTGAAAGAACTTAAAAAACTAAGCTTATTTTCAAAAATATTATCTGTTTTTAAAAAATGAAAAAAGGTTAGAAACGGTTAAGTATATTAACATGTTTGTTTGTCACTATGCTAATGCGAGATAGTCATGGAAGTAATGTAATATACAAAGCCGCAAAAATAGATGTGAATGATTTCTTAAATGTTCGTTGTGTCACATATTGGTAGTTCCAAATACTGGAACACACATTACTTATTTCCTCTCTCTCTCCAACGCGAGTTTTGTGGGCGGTACTAAGCCTAGACTGTTCTAAGAATCCACTCTCGTGCCGACCTCAAATTCTCGGTATGGCTAGGAATAGTCTATTATTTCTCGTACAGGGGATTTCATGTTAAAACTATCATTTTAATTATGAGTTTTGTAATGATACCATTATTTTCACCCCACCTAGTAAAAGGTCTGTTCCCCGCTTTTCTCCGCGAGTATTTAAGGCTAGGGTCCGGCTAAAGCAGCCAGTAGTTTGTACAGAGTTTTTGTGCAGAGTTTTTGCAGTGTTTTGCAGAGTTTTCTGTAGATAGTTTCTTTTGAATCGGTTGGATGGACGATTGTGTTGGCACTATTTTATTATTGATGTAAATACTACATTTATTGTATATAATTGCAAATATCAGAGTTATCACCTGAATTAAATCAACAACATTTACACTGAAGCTTCCTCGTCAAGTTACTATTTTTGTTTCATTGTTTACAATATTATAATATATATATTTATTTACAACTACAACGTCAAGGAAAAGAATTGTTAGAACGCAAATCCTGAGTTTGTGCCCAGGACAATAAGGAGAGTTCGTGTAATACTGAAAAATAAATAATAACAACCAAAGTCTACCCTAGGACTAACGAGAATTATCAACAACATTTACACGGCTCTGACCACAAGGGGATTGTGGTTGTAACAGTTGTCACTGTGTTAATGCGAAGCAGGTGTAATGAAAGTGATGTAACTATTTCTTTGTTAGCTCCCCTTATAAATTGTATTATAAAGTTAATTATCCCCCTTACACTTTCTTTAAGGACGCCTTTAATTAAATTAGCATTGTTTTCATTATTATTATGTATTATATAATGATATATATATATATATATATATATATATATATATATAATGATATATATATATATATATATATATATATATATATATATATATATATATATATATATATATATATATATTACTATGTAACTTGGCAATTAAACATTGTTCATCTGAAGCGACATGGTCGAAAATTACTTCATGACATTAGGGGGGTCTTTTAATGATTCTTTCTTTATTTTTAGTCGATGTTCAATTAGTATTAAAATTTCTTCTCATAAACAGTGCAGAATGACAAGGAAATATACTATCTTGTTAGTCTTTTATCTCACCCATTGATCTCCGCCCATACCAACTTTAGTAATACCCTTCTGTTTTTTTTAAACTTGAGACTCCCTGTCTGGTTGTGGTGCTCGGTACCACTGGTGTGTATTAAAGGAGGTGAGAGGTCATATTACTTAAACATATTACTAGGTGTAGCCTACTAAACGAGGAACAAGTCATCATAAAGCTCAAGCTGAAACACGATAAACAACTGTTATTTCACTTTTTGTACAAATGTAAGCCATGGATGTAATGAAGGAACGTAGAGTCAGGGTTAAAGTTTGAGTATTTCGTTTCATTTTTAATGAAACGACTGATGGAACTTACATAAGAACAAGTTTCTCTGGACACATCCAAGCCCACACAGTAATTGTATGGACTAAATGTTTATTTAAAGACAATGAACAAAATTGGAACGAAACAAAAAAAGTTCCACAACCAATTTAATTTATTAGGTGGAGAAAACAAGAACATAATTACGTAGCCGTAGACATTTTATCACTACGTGAAAACCGGAGTTTAAAAAATCACTTCGTTTGTTTTCTGCAAGTTGGAGAAACCAATTTACTAGTCAAAATATTTCATTCAACGTTGAACTCTTTACTCTTGAGGTAGAATGTGTCGGGTAACACTAACGCTGAAGTGGGCGTCTGTTAGTTGTATACTTTTTTTGGTTGGCTTTTGTCAGACTACTAGGGTTCAGGGGGGATAGGTGGCATACTTACGGCCTTTACATGTTTAGGAGTAAGGAAACTCCTTGTTCGTTTCATGAATTTTGTGCATTTGTTTTTGTTAGGCCTTTATGTTTCAATCTAGCTTTGTTTATTTTATATGAGCAGGGTTGTTGTGGTGGAAAAGGTCATGATTGAACACTGAGTCACTAATGTGTTTGCCAAGCAGCTAAATGTGAACATTACTAAGGATTACACATCTCACCCTCTCCATATTTCCTACACTATTTCTACGTCCAGCCATACTGCATTGTATGAACCACAGTATTGTCATTATACCGCAGTATTGAATACGAAAGTCTTGTTTCTATGTGTGAAGCTATTAAGCTATTGAATGCAGAAGTCATATATATAATATATATATATATATTATATAGGACTATTTTTTTAAATATATATATATACTAGCTGATATGTGCCCGATTCTTCGAACGGGCTTTTTTTAGAATATGCTTGACACATTATAGTTTTTTAGTTTTGTTTTTGCAACATACATAAAGTAGTATGTTTTTTTTTTTAAAGTTAGTTCCGGCAATTTAAACATTGCCCGGCAATTTAAACATTGCCCGGCAATTTAAACATAGCCCGGCAATTTAAACATTGCCTGGTAATATAAACATTGCCCGGTAATATAAACATTGCCCGGCAATTTAAACATCGCCCGGTAATATAAACATTGCCCGGTAATATAAACATTGCCCGGCAATTTAAACATCGCCCGGTACTATAAACATTGCCCGTTAATATAAACATTGCCCGGTAATATAAACATTGCCCGGTAATTTAAACATTGCCCGGTAATATAAACATTGATCGGTAATATAAACATTGCCCGGTATTATTAAAACATTGCCAGGTAATATAAACATTGACCGGTAATTTAAACATTGCCCGGTAATATAAACATTGCCCCGGTAATTTAAACAATGGCCGTTACCAAGGGTATAAGCCTAAAGGTGCCTATTCACTTTGCCCGGTAATATATACATTGATCGGTAATATAAACATTGCCCGGTAATATAAACATTGATCGGTAATATAAACATTGCCCGGTATTATAAACATTGCCCGGTAATATAAACATTGCCCGGTAATATAAACATTGCCCGGTAATTTTGTTCCCTTGTAAAACGCTTAAATACGCAACGCTTAAATATAGAGTGTAACCAGGACCGCTGCGTTTAAATAAGCTTAGTAAAGCGTCGGTATTACTTCCCGAAACAGAAAAAAAAAGCTAAATCTATTTGCTTTGTCCTATGTTTGTAAAGTTTTAAATTATTAATAATTAGCTTTAAGTCATGAATTCACAGTGTAAAGTATTAAAGTAGTGATAGATTAAGAAAATCAACTACAGTATTGGTAGTGTAAAGAATTTATGTTGTTTACGGCACGTAGGCAATTTAAACATGAAGAAAATTTGTTCCCGTCATTGAGATAAAATCCATGCACATAGTTTGATGACGTCAATTTAAACATGCATGAAAAATGGCCCTTCATTGCCAAAAATCAAATCGCAAAGATTGATGACGTCATAAAAATAATCTCAGCGCATCCTTTTTTTTATTATTTTGTGAAGACAAATTATAAAAAGTTGTACTGGCAAAGTCAATGTGAATCAAAAGTTGTGTTTTATTCGCGTTTTTTGACCAAACTGACCACTGCGGTCATTCAAATTTTCTTAAAAACTTGACAGTGTTCACCGCCGTAACGCAAAGAATATTTGTAGCAAATTTCACGTTTTTATGTCCAGTATTTTCTTAACTACGGTACAAAAGTCACTTTTAAATACTGATTAACAGTATTTATACTCCTATAGACTAAAACCGTTATGGTACTTTTCCTGCTTTCTGCTTAGCAAATTCTTGTATGAGGGCTTTTGAGTCTGTCTTGCTATCTCATTTTCAATAGAAATTGTCGCCAGACCCGCAAATCTTTCCTGACACATTGTACTTTTTAGATAGGTTTTAATTAGCTTAAGTTTTTGAAAAACCTTCGTTGAGTACTAGCTACGAAAAGTGGCAACGTAAGCAAAATACGAAGGGCTAAACAAATGTTAGGAAATCCATTTTCAAGATTCTGTTGGTAAATGTAGTGTGGGACTTCTTCAGGGTTTGATACTGAGTCATGGAAATGATGAGAAATTGCTCTTAGTTCAGAACACTGACGTACAGCAGCAATGTCAGATTCATTCAAACTTTCATCTTTTTCAATTGTTAATGCTTTTTCCAAGTTTTTGCACATCGACACTGATGTAGTCTTGTTTTTAAGGTCAGGAATGTTGTACAAAGATCCAAAGACACAAGATACTTTATTTAACTTGGAAAATCTTCTTTTACGGCATAAGCAGCTGTGTCTAAAGCAGCAACATAAAAGTGGATCTTGAAACTTTCCGAGGGGTCACCTGCAATATTTACGTATTCATCTGTTGATTCGTAATCAACCATCTTATTCTTTTTTTACTTCCTTTATTTTAAGTTGCATTTTCTGTCTGTCTGGGTGCAAAAATTGGCTTCGATTTTTTGACCACTTTCCGTGGTCCGATCGAGCTGAAATTTGGACAGCAGATTTGGGGCGCCTTACAATACATCCTATCAAATTTTCAGTTAAAACTACTTAATAATACTACACTTATGACAATATTCATTTCTTAAAAGGAACGTATAAGAAATAGTTTGATTTCGCGTTAAAATTGCCTGTGCAACTTTTTATACTTTTTCGGCGCAAAGCTAGAAAAAAAAATTATGCGCCAAGATTATTTTTAGAACAATTCATACTGAGTAAGGAGATATTTTTGAGATTTGCGACACAGATATTTTTCTGTACGTTTCATTTCCAGTAGTCAATCAATTATTTAATTACATGATGGTAAGATTAGTTTGCAAATAAAGGGAGTATAATGAAAACTTCGTTTTTATGGTTTTCTTGTTTTTAAAAATTCGGACCTTCTCTCTCTCAAATACTGGTTCCATTCCATGCAACTTCTTATGCTACTTCATTAGCATCAACCAGAACTCTATTGAACTCTAAATCACTTCTAGCTGTAACCAAACACTCGTTTTTTTTTTAGTTGACTAACTGCTCTCTGGAGACTCAAGTCTTTTTCTTTCAGTATCTTACTAGTTATGTTTACTTGAAACAAAATGTTGTGCCATGTGACAAGTGCAGCAATAAACTTGAAGTTTGAGATATTTCTAAGTAACCCAAGTGCTTCTACCTATACAATACTGCCACTAGATTCATTTAGTGTCTTTAGAAATCTCTTCAAAAGCATCACAAACATGAGATAACCGCAGAGGTGTTAGTGCATCAATTCAACTGGAACATCTTGTGCCACTTGAAGGTCACTGTCACGCAGGCCCCACGAGAGGGGGGTACAGCCGGTACGCCGTACCGGGGCCCATGAGAGTTTAGGGGGCCCATGAATAATAAAATTTAAAATTAAATTGGCAATTACGCAAGTATTTTTTAATTGTTGCTATTAAGATAAGAGGAAATGCCCCAAAACCTCCTACAATCTCACGTGGCGCTGGGGGGGGGGGGGGGGGGGGCCTTAATTTTGATGTGCGCTCTTCATCACAGTCATTCCTAAAAACTCCTAGTTTGGATGGACAGAAAAAGAAGTACCCGAGAGTGCGCTCTTTTGAATCAGTGGCGCCTTTTCTGTGGAACTGTTTATCCCAGACACTTATTGGATATGGTACAAAAGAGTCTTTTTAAAAGAACTATAAGACCTTTCTCTTTGGCTAATACATCTGCCACTGCAAATCAAACCAAGAGCGCACCGAGCATATTTATTTATTAGCATGGATAGTGGCGCTATAAGAAATGCCCATTCTTATCTTATCATCGTATCTCTTTTTTATTATTTTTCTCCAGAGACGATTACAGATATAGACCTATGAGCCTTAAAGGATTACAGTTCTTCCTGTTAGCTTAGTAGCCTAGGCCAATAAACTTTATATCTATGCATAATAGTACGGCAGTCAAAGCTATTTAGTCGATCCTTTTACACTTTAATGATCTCCTGTGCGGTAGCCACGAGGGGAGGTTGAAGTAATCATAATTTTAGACAAATGTAAATACACATTATTCAGTTGCAGCCTCAAGAGATGGAAAATACTGTCAAAGCTCCATGGCATTTCTAGCACCATATGGTCAGATCGAATTGAACGTGTAAAACCATTTATAGCTCATCTACCACGGGTTGAGTTGGCTTTGGAAGACCTGTTAAAGCTGAATCTTACTCCGAAAATCAGAAACAAAATCCATGAAATCTATATGTTATGTCGGTTCTTTCACTTGCATCCTAATGTCAGTCACGTGGCACAGTATACTAGTCCCTATTTACTTCTGCAACAAAGTCATTCAATCTTGTGATGCGACTATAGATATGGAAGTTGCAAACATAGAAAGCTTATAATATGCAAAACTAGGGACTTTGCGAAACAGTTGGAAAGCAATGTGGAATGAAGCTAAGCTTGTTGCAGCCCACCTGCAGATAGAAGTACAATTGTTTAGGAATAACATTACAACTGCCAGAAAAAGAACAAGATTTCATGATGAGGATAAACCTGATGAAAATGTAAATGAGATGAATGAAACAGAAGAATGCCATGAGAAAGCCCACTTTCGAAAACACATATTTTATGTTGTATTGGATAGTGTTATTGGAGGGCTTACAGTTTACAGTTCAATTCAGTCAAAGATATTTCTGACACATTCAGCTTTCGTTAGAACTACCAAAAGATGTCAGAAGAAGATTTGAAGTATAAAGCTTCTAAGTTAGCAGAAAAGTATTATAATGACATAAGTTGTGAAGACTATCTTCGGGAAATAATTCACCTAAAAATGGTTCACAATGCAAATTTTGGTAAAGAACAGTTAAGTGCATTGGAACTGTTAAATGGTTTGCCCAATTCCAAATTAAAAAATAATTTTTCATAACATAAGTGTCAGTTCGAGGATGTCCCTTACAGCACCAGCCACAGTAGCATTAGCAGAGAGGAGCTTCAGTATACTTAGCTCATTAAAAATTGCCTTAGGTCCACCATAAGTCAGGATCGCATGAACAACTTGGCTAGGCTCAGTATTGAGTCTGGCATTTCAAGACAAATAACCTTTGACACTGTAATTCGTAGTTTTGCAAAGAAAAAGGCACGCAATTTAAGGCAGCCCTGTTTTAATAAAACTAGTCTTTTTCTTCTGTGTCTTTTTTATCATGCATGTAGGCTTTTTGATGTATTTTCTGTTGACTATTTCTTTTCACCAAACAGTAAGCATTCAAAAGATGAATGATTTGGGAATATTTTTGTAAATAATTAGAACAATTATGATTAATACCGAAGCGGAGGAACAATTAGATCTACAACAATTTAAACTAAGAACTATGTACTTGATTAATGTATTTTTGTAATAGACCTGTAAGGCTGTGATTGAAATCATTACACTCTAATGGTAAATGGTAACAGTTATGTAAGTTTCACAAAAGGATCCACAGACCTTTTAAAAAGATTCCTTATTTTTCAAACGTATGTAATACAAATAAATCATCTAGATATGACTAGTGTTAGAAAAAAAAGTTTTTTTTTTTTTTTGGGAGGGGGGGGGGGGGAGGGGCCCAGAAAATATCTCGTACCGGCATCTTTTTTTTCTCTCGAGGGCCCTGCTGTCACGTCACTTCACCATGATATTCCACCGCCTCATCGCATCCAGGGTGTGGCCGGGGGAAGTGAAGGGTTGCCTTTTTTGCACTCCGCTACGCACAGCGAGGTTGCCAAACTAAGTAACCTACTGTTAGGGCAAACTTTCCTATTTTCTACGACAACTTATATAAAATACCCTTCGCCTTTCATTCCCCAGTAATCCATTTGATTATGCTAGTAGCGCGCAGAAGCACTAAACTTTAATAAAGTATATATTTTTAAATCCCCAAATAAAAAAAAATCCTCAATTTTTCGCCCCTCAAAATTTTTAGTTCGCCTATATGGATGAGCCAGCCCTGTATTGTACTTACTTGGGACAGTGTTACACGTTCACTATGTCACTAGTCATTTTACTAGGTAAAATATGCAACGTTCATTATGTCACTATTCTTTTTACTAGGTAAAATATGCAACGTTCATTATGTCACTATTCTTTTTACTTGGCACGTTATGACATACTCAGTGTGACACTATTATATTTACTTGGAGCTGTATTTCAGTATTAAAGGCCCACTTACTTGGCACAGTATGTCAGTATTGTACTTACTTGGCACAGTATGTCAGTATTGTACTTACTGGCATAGTATGTCAGTATTGTACTTACTTGGCACAGTATGTCAGTATTGTACTTACTTGGCATAGTATGTCAGTATTGTACTTACTTGGCATAGTATGTCAGTATTGTACCTACTTGGCACAGTATGTCAGTATTGTACTTACTTGGCATAGTATGTCAGTATTGTACTTACTTGGCACAGTATGTCAGTATTGTACTTACTTGGCACAGTATGTCACTATTGTACTTACTTGACACAGTATGTTACTATTGTACTTACTTGACACTTGATGTTACTATTGTACTTACTTGACACAGTATGTTACTATTGTACTTACTTGACACAGTATGTCACTATTGTACTTACTTGACACAGTATGTCAGTATTGTACTTACTTTACACAGTATGTCACTATTGTACTTACTTGACACAGTATGTCACTATTGTACTTACTTGACACTTGATGTTACTATTGTACTTACTTGACACAGTATGTTACTATTGTACTTACTTGACACTTGATGTTACTATTGTACTTACTTGACACAGTATGTTACTATTGTACTTACTTGACACTTGATGTTACTATTGTACTTACTTGACACAGTATGTTACTATTGTACTTACTTGACACAGTATGTCACTATTGTACTTACTTGACACAGTATGTCACTATTGTACTTACTTGACACAGTATGTTACTATTGTACTTACTTGACACAGTATGTCACTATTGTACTTACTTGACACTTGATGTTACTATTGTACTTACTTGACACAGTATGTCACTATTGTACTTACTTGACACAGTATTATACTATTGTACTTACTTGACACAGTATGTCACTATTGTACTTACTTGACACTTGATGTTACTATTGTACTTACTTGACACAGTATGTTACTATTGTACTTACTTGACACTTGATGTTACTATTGTACTTACTTGACACAGTATGTCACTATTGTACTTACTTGACACAGTATGTCACTATTGTACTTACTTGACACTTGATGTTACTATTGTACTTACTTGACACAGTATGTCACTATTGTACTTACTTGACACTTGATGTTACTATTGTACTTACTTGACACAGTATGTCACTATTGTACTTACTTGACACAGTATGTTACTATTGTACTTACTTGACACTTGATGTTACTATTGTACTTACTTGACACAGTATGTCACTATTGTACTTACTTGACACAGTATGTTACTATTGTACTTACTTGACACTTGATGTTACTATTGTACTTACTTGACACAGTATGTCACTATTGTACTTACTTGACACATTATGTTATCATTGTACGTACTTGACACAGTATGTCACTATTGTACTTACTTGACACAGTATTATACTATTGTACTTACTTGACACAGTATGTTATCATTGTACTTACTTGACACAGTATGTTACTATTGTACTTACTTGACACAGTATGTCACTATTGTACTTACTTGACACAGTATGTTATCATTGTACTTACTTGACACAGTATTATACTATTGTACTTACTTGACACAGTATTATACTATTGTACTTACTTGACACAGTATGTCACTATTGTACTTACTTGACACAGTATGTCACTATTGTACTTACTTGACACAGTATGTTATCATTGTACTTACTTGACACAGTATGTCACTATTGTACTTACTTGACACAGTATGTTATCATTGTACTTACTTGACACAGTATGTCACTATTGTACTTACTTGACACAGTATGTCACTATTGTACTTACTTGACACAGTATGTCCTCATCACGTTATCGAAACCTCTATTGACAGCACTTGTCAGCTTGTAATCCGACAGCTCGCGTTTAAATATCCATTACGTTGTGTGCACGAGTCATCAACCTTCTTAAACCAAACCTAAACTTTACCAGCAGACGACATTTCACACCTACACCAACGCTACCACCCAAGTTTGTGCACCACCACCCGTTTCTGTGGTGTTCTCCAGTCATAAACGGCTGGGAGGGCAGACGACCGTCATTTTCAATTTGCGCCAAATCCCCCTCCCCCTTTTTCCTTGTCATTGAATAAAAAGTTTCTCCAACTATTTTTCTCCTATTAGTTTGAAAAGTAAGGAATCATGGAATGTATCTGAACCGTTTCAACGCACACACCTCTCTGTCTCTCTCTCTCTGTCGTCTCTCTCTCTGTCTCTCTCTCTGT